>VYZV01023911.1:96793-169811 GCA_013401275.1 Pandion haliaetus
GCCAGGCGAGGGGGCGGGGGGTGAGTGAGCGGCTTCGTGGTGCTTTGTTACCGACTGAGCTGACCTGAAACCACGACAAGCCCTTAGCCTCTTGTTCTGTATTTCGAGGGATAGGGGCTTTGCTCTCCCCAGGAAAACCTTTTGCAATACAGTAAGAGAACTGTAGGAAATCCAAAAGGCAGTTATTAGATACATACAGAGTAAACAGAGTAAACAAAGCACTGTGTTAGTGCAAAACAGGCCTGAGTCACCTCTTGTGGTTTCCAGTGAGTTCATGAAGAATGCCATGTGGGCATATAAGGGTAGAATTCGGGCCACAGTGTTGAGAAAACAGCTCTGATCATGATTTAAGCATGAACAGAAACATATGGAGTTCAAAGAACGCATTCAAACAAGCTAGGCTGAACAAAAGGTCCATCATTTACTGGAGACTTTTCTTCAAAGAGCTATTGCATAGAAAACATAATGGTGGACGTAGTGAACTGAAGCTTTAGTAACGGACATTAATGAACATCATCGATGTTCTTTTTTATCTGCTAGGGACAGGGATGTGTTTACACACAGACACAGCAAGCAGATACTTGGGGTTCCTCGCTGTATAAATCTCCATCATGGATGGCTGTGCTGTGTTTCAACTGGTCCTTTTGTTTTTGCTTTTCCTCTTCATCATCTTTGAGCTCAACGGCCAGCTGGAACTACATGTTTCAGGGATCCAGTTGTCTCCCCTTTGCCACCCAGCTCAGGGATGGAGTGGGTGAGACAGACTTGAGGCAAGCAGGCTCTGGTAAAGTTTACCATGTGCTTCAGTCTCCTCAAGAATGATAAGAATGATGAAGTGGTTTTCTAACAGCCTCCTTGTGTTTCTCATTCCTCCCCTCTGGAGGAAGTTAATAACTTCAACATCTTTTCTAGCTATACACATAGAGAACATAACATAAGCATATGAGCTGGTCTACACTGGGTTAGACCAAATGCCCTTCTAGTGTGGGATCCTTCTCCAGCAGTCAACAAATTATCATGAACATGTGGGGGAAAAATTCTTTCCTTCTTTTGCCCGTGTGGAGATGTGGAGATGCAGAGATGCTGACTGCATGTTCTGAACAGAGCCCCAAGGCCTGTTCAAGGCAGGGCCAGAGTCAGAAATTGGAAAATCACGGTGTATTTTCAGAAGTTTAGCAGACAAACTCATCCTGCTTCATCCATCGCTGTCAGAAATTATTTATTCAAAATGTTTACTAGAGCAAAAATGAGGCTAAATATTTTATACATATTATACAGGCATATATATATATATTTGCATTTGATATTAGTTTTCCACTTCTCTTGAACTTTTGCTGCCAAGAACACTCTGAGTGAGTGCTGTCTTTCTCCTTGGCTAGTAAAAGCACATGCAAATTAGTTTCCTCTTAATTTTCAAATCGGCAAGTACCAGTTTGCAAAAGATGTTTCCAGCTTTTCTGTATTTTCTTTGGGAACAAGCACAGCACAAAGCCTCCCTGAGACTTTCCATGTTCTGCACAGCTCTAGCTGAGGAGCACAGGGATTATTCACAACCACCTCTTCCACCTGCATTTCGTTGCACAGCTCTCAAAGCAGGTTCTCGAAAGCTTGGAAAATTCACATGCTGTGCTTGATCAGAGTGGGGAAAATAATCCCTTCTTTTTCGTCAGTGAGCACAACATCTCTGTGCTCCCCATTTCAAATCCTGTTCCTGATACCGCTGTGCTGGCTTTGTCTGCCGCGCTGCCCTCATTCAAAATTATTGCAGCCTCCGCTTACCATGCACAGCATATAAAACCTTAGGAGGCTGCAGCTCTGGTTTCTCAGTCAGGAGCACTGATTTGCCAGGAACTCAGCCAGGCTGCAGAAGGCAGGTAGCCCCTTTTCCCCTCCACACTTGCTCCCGTTTTCTCTCACTCCCTGAGTCCTGGCCAGGGAAGGACTAAGCAGATCATTTTTTTAGGCAAGGGGGTCTCTTTCCTGTCTGCCAAAAGCGGCAAAGGCAAACTTTCTGCCTTGTGCCAGTTCCAAAGAAAAAACATCCTTTATGCTTCTCTGCCTTGGGAAAGGCATGACAAACAGCCTTAGAGCCTTTCTTCTTTTAAATTACATTTGAACCAAACTGAAATTCCTGTTGGCCTCCTTCAGCACAGCAAGTGCTTTCTCTCAGCAGGGTGAGATCTGTCTTCTGGTAGCAAACAAATGACCAGCATCAGCTCCCTCCCCAAGTCCCACTGCTACAGGAGGAGGTCTTGTCTCTGGGTACCAACCAGCCTGGGGCAGGTGAAGGAGGGGGCACAGAAACCACATGGCTACTCTTAAGGGAACTGCCTACACACTTTATAAATATTGTTTAGAAAATGGGGAATGTATACTGGATGCTCAGATCACCCAGGAGTTACCTATAGACTAGTTCTGGGTACAAAGAAATAACTGATTTCTAAATATGAGATGTCCATCTGGAGAAAATATTCCATGGGGCTTTCAGAGTATTCCACAAAAAAATATGGGCAAGGAACACCAGCCTATATACTAGGCAGATTCAGCTAGCAATAATACTGCTTAGCTTTGATGCTACCTAGCAGGAATCTTCATTACAAGCAAGATAAATTGTGTTCCCATTTTTCAGAATGAAATCCAGAGACATGTCTTCAGAGAGTTGTCCTGAAACTCAGCTCAAAATTACTAACTTAGAATACACACAGAATTACACCCAAATGAGGCATTAGCTCAGGTATGAGAAGCTCTGGAGATGTGGAGATCATTACCAGGATTTATCTGTCACCTTGCCTACCCAGCGACAGCACCACGCTAACATGGTTATACCATTTCTCTTATAGGGAGAACTTGGTTGTGTGTCTTTACGGCCTACCACTTGCACTCCACCTTGTGTACAAATGCCATGTGCCCAGGGCTATCTGCAGCAGCACTGCACCAAAAGAAAAGAAGACACAACTTGGTTTCAAAAGGTCATGAGAACTGCCTTGGCTCCGCAGCAAAACAGTGCTGGAAGTGTTGTGTGGGAAAACAGACTTTCTGCTTTGAGGCCTCCTGCAATTAAATTATTTTGTAAAATATACAGTTTCTTCTGGTAAGTTGAGACTCAAGGGGGTTCTGAATTGAAATTAACTTCATGAGCAGTAATAAATTAAAACTATGTAGCTGAATTTTTTTTCTTCATGCCATCCAGCAATCATAAGGAGCTTTATCACAACAACTAACAGAGTACAGGGTCCTTAAAAAAACCTCACAAAAATTATTGCAGTAGTTTTAATTTCAAATAAGAGTGAGTTCAATTTTATACTTCAGCAGATAAGAATACACTCATAAATTTAGCCCAAATGCAAGATTTCTTTATTTTTGTATTCAAAATAGCATTTTGATCTCTGTGGATTTTCCACCTAATTAAAGACCAGATTTATTAATGCATAAACACTATCATTTTTAAAATCAGTAACAAAGCACACCAAATACTATAATACATCTTGCCCTTTTATTGTATTGTGTTATAGACAAAGAGGAGTACATACAGAATAATCAATGCCCTCACAACCATAAAGTTGCAGTGTCACTCTGATCCCTTTGGGAGTCACAGAACATCCACTTGTCATTCATTCCACCTTTTTATTGTAACAAGCTGCATATATCAAAACTCAACTGTGAGCAACTATTTTTCTAAATAAAAACACAGCCAAAAAAACAGTGCTTACTAACAGGACTTTGCAAGTTTCTTAAGGTACCAGCAGAATAAGCATGCACAAGAGCAATACAAAACCATAGACATGCTGCCTCCTGAAAAGATGAGCTGTGCTGGAAAATTCACAGCTTCAGTGCTGGAAATCCATCTTCTGCAAAAAGCTAACTCAAAATCTGTGCATTACTTTGGTTCAAATCTAAGTGGGAGTAAAGTAACCTAAGGTTGGTATTTTGCAAAGGAGTTGTACTAAACCTGCTGTTTTATCTGTAAAATAAAATATAGTCTATGATAAGAACCTCTATTGCTTCCCATCAGTCAGTTACCAGTGGTACAGTGGAGTGTAATGCTACTAGAAGCAATGTGTTGCTGTGTCATGCTGCTTCTCTTTTATACAAACTAGGTCTGAATGACCTATAAAGGGTTTTTCTAGAATACTACAAAGGACAAAACAAATTTCCTACTTGAAATGCAGGTGCAAGGTAGCTTTTCCTTTCTGAGAACCACATGCCTTTCAAACAACTTTGGCAGAGTATATGGTAATACACTCCTTTGTGTTATCGAGTATGACTGCACACAAAATAGTAAGTTGGCAGTGGGTCACAGTTCCCTATTTCCCTGTGCCTAATGTGGCAAATAAAATGGGAGAGAAGCAGTTTAGAAACATACAGACAGCTGCCATCATAACTTACTGAGAGTCTGACAGCAAAATATCAGCCACTTATGGGAAGACAGACATATTAATAAGAATTGGTAAAATGACTTTGAAAACCACTGCTGTTCATACTGCTCCCATACTCTTGTTTGTATAAAAGTTTCTAGCCTGTACATAGATGCTCTAGCTGATACACAAATCTCTATTAACTATACTTTGGGGACGATATTTTAAGCCCCATCAAAAATCTGTTGTTATCTACAAGAACTTTCCACTGGGGCCATTTTCTGCTCTCCTCCCCAAAACAAAGAAAAAAATGAAAACTATGAGAAAGGAATTGCTATTCTTTTTCAAAGAGTAACAAGGTGCAATCTTGTCTACTACTACTACTACACTGCCTAAATTGTTTTGTTCTCTCTTGTCTCACACTGACTGCAGCAGAAATATTAATAGTATCAGCACTGTAACCCACCGCTATGGAGTGTAAAGTCCATGCAAGAGCTAGGGCCTAGTATGGAAGAACTTAAATATTTCTCAAAATACAGTTTGCAGGAGACTTCTGGGCACGTAGGCGTTTTGTAGGCTCTCTGCCAAAACTCTCTGTAGAGGCCAGTTTGAGTGGTTCAATCCAATATGTGATTTGCTTAATGAAAGACACTTCTCCAGAAGATTTTGGCAGATGCAATCAGTTCAATTGCCAGGCAGTATTCATGTGATTACAAATGTTACTGATCACATTAGGTACTTAATAAATCTCTCCAAAAAGATCACAGCTACTGTGTGGCTCTGAAGAAATTTAAATTGTGATACAGATTACTGTGTTTGCTGTGCACCGGACTATTGATACAATTGGGAACAAATACCTTCCTTGGACTGCCAAGCAGTCAGTGACAACTATTAATTTCTACATAAAGCCATGACTGCTTGTTTGTAAATGTTTAGCTATGCATCATTGCAAAGCAGCTTCCTTTTCACATTAGGGATATATCCCACCATAAATATATTAAAGAATTTGACTCCACTGACTTTCACAGATCTATGGCAATTCACATGTGCTGAGGGGCTGGCCTGAGAGTCCAAGGACAATTTTTGGCTTGAAATAGAAGAAAAGCAAGGTGCTATCCTTGCATAAAACCCATGAGCGAGACTTTGGCACTGTTTCTTCTGTTGACATTTCAGCAGATGCAATATCACATACAGTAATGATAAAACACATCAAAGCAAAAATTATCTGAGCTGTACCTGTTCAGATAAAAACTCTTTTTGTTGCATCATGGCATAACTTGCACTCTTTATCTTCCTGTAATTTATTGAACAGCATTTTAAAAATGAATAAATGTCCATTGGCCAAATCCCAGTGCTCATTTCAGTGTATCACACGAAAGCAATCACACAGGCTTCTCTTTTCCGCTCTCAGGAGGAGGGTTTCTGTCTGCAAAAAAACATGAAATCAAAGAACTGAATATATCAGTGTAAAAGAGTATATAATTGATTAGACCTAAGCCCTCCGCACAGCTGTAGCCAAGGTGCTTTGCTGAGTGAAAAATCATAGTTATTAGTGCTGGTTTTCATCCAGAAAAAGTGATGAAATAAGTATATTCAGAACAAAGATGCATGGAGAGTATTTTTATAGTTTAAATGTTTCATTTTCACAGTTAACTTCTGGGGAGTAGGCTGTTGAAATTATTAAAGTGTCCTTTATAAATGCTGAGAAAAATTCCACTTTCAACTGCACTGCTTTTAATTCCTTTGCAGTGATTGATGGCTTCCTGTTGACGATGTCTTCAGTACTGTATAATTTAATTGCACCAGATAGCATGTGCTGAGGAGCCGGTTGTGCTCTCAGTTACACTGCTGTTTCTCTAGAATAACTCCATGTTTAATCCAGCTGTCAGTCTAACCTTGTTGTCTAAAACACGTAATCTTTCAGGGCAGACCTAGACCTAAGTTTGTGGTTCCTATTTTAACCTGAGTTGATTTACTGACAGTTGCCTTATTATCCACTCCATTTGGAGCCATGCCCCCAGAACTCCATCAAAAGCTTAAAAATCATTCTCTATATACATCATTTAAAATTACTTGCTCTTGTTTTTTGGAATGCCTTAGTGGAAAAGCATTTCCAAGCTTTTTTTCCTTGTATCCAGGAAAAAAAATTAACTTCAGATCCTCAAAGAGATTTAAGTACCATCTATTTAATTATGATCAAATCACTTAATCTTTTGTGGGTCCTGGTCTCACTTTTTGAGAAACAAAGGCTGACTTTCTCAAATGGCACCATCATTTCAGAAGCTGAGACTCTTGCAAGATGCAAAATAAAACTGTTGGTGCAAGCAAATCACATTAGCAAGTGAAATTGTTACTCAAGGAAGAATTCTTCCTGAGCATATCTTGTGGTTTTCACGCTGTGGTCTGTGGTCCCTTACACAGTTTGTAGACAGAATGAAGAGTTTCTTGAGGGGAAATAAAAGTTACCAAGCTTAAATTCACCATGAATGGGTTTCCCATCTGCACTGGAACAAAACATTAAAGGTTGAAAACCACTTGTTAACAAATTGCCTCAAAGGTCTGTGAAACAACAAGGTCTTCAGCCTGCTGGTGTCCCTCTGACATGATACCTCCTGACAAATCAGGAACAGCAAAGGGCTAATTAACAAAGACACACAGTTTCCAAAGGAGTAGCCGGGCTCTTCTACCTGGGGACCTGCTCTGCCTTGCTTGGCCAGCAGCACCTCTGTCCCCTAGCAGTTCCCACTCTCTACTACTCATTTCTTGTTCTCAGACTGCAAGATTTTGCAGTGAGAGGCTGTTTCAGAACTGCTTTTCCCTCCCCTCCACAGTGCTCTATCCTTTTCACCTCAAACTTTTGACATCCACCTTTGCATTAAAGAGGACTTGTTCACTTCCCTTGTCTGCTTTCACTTATCAGCTTAGTGCAATGGCAGGCATTATTAAACACTGCTCCTCCCTTGTACAATGGATGAGTGAATGCTCTCATTGTTGTGAGCCCAGTAGAAATCATAGAATCATCTTAACATCAAACAGGCTTATTGGATTTCACTGTAATGCCAACAAGATGTCACTGTACCGCCAACCCTGCCTAGGCGTCACTCAGGACTATTTACAGGCAGGAAGAGCAGCTCCGGGAGCGCTCAACTGTAAACTGAAAGACTATGAAATAGAAGCACCAATTACAAAAATTAATTGCAGCCCTGTTGGCATTGGCTTAGGAAGTCCCTGATAGGAACAGCCTAGCATAGGGCTTGCCCTTGTAACAACAACTTTCAAGACTCAGGAGTTGTTGAACCAAGTTACCTGTGTGTAAAACTTGAGAAACTATAGTTGGTCAGCATGAGCCAAGCACGAGTGGTTGAGTAAGGCGACAGAGGCTGTACCTTTCAGAGAGCAGAAGGCCACAGTGCACCATTTGTAGGGCCCTGGCCACTGCCTTTCACGTTAGTATCTCTGCATCATTCAATAATTTGTATTTAACTAAAGCATCTCTTCCAGAAAGGCCTTTGGAGTCTCAATCCAAAGGTTGGAAAAGATGGACAGTAATATACCCTTTCTTTACTAGTAGTATTAAACTCTAACAGTTGTCAAAGAGTGAGTGATGTTCCAGATAACTGGTTACATTTGTTCTGGTGATGCACTGTTTCTATACCCCTTGTTCTGTAATACTGAGAGCTGTCTGAATCACTGCCTTGGCATCTCAGGCCTGTCCAGGTCCTCACAGAAACAGAAGCTTATCTTGCAGTGCTCTGGGACCAGCTTCTTCCTTTATATTCTGCCTCACCTCTTACAAGACAGCATTGCTCTCTGGTGGGTTGTATTCTCACTCCACTCTCCAAATAGAATAGCCAACACAGATATGTCTGAATATCTCTGTAAGTGGGATTAAGGAATTGTACTGCCTCTACTGCATTCTAAAAAACTCTTCCCAGTGCAGCTTAGCCAGAAATTTAGTACCTCCTTTAACTTCCCATGTAAAACCTGGTGACAGTATCAGAACCAATACAGCTGCGATTGCACATGGTCTTGCAGTGTCGTGTGTAGGTACAAAACATTTCAGCTGAACCTAATCCAAGCAGGTGAAACCCACAGCTGCTGTAGGTAAAGCCCATCTATTCACAGTCTGACACTTAACAGTTATTTAGTATTACGCTAGTGCATGGGAAACTTTTGCAACGTACTGCGCGCAGAACTCTGCCCTAATCAGTTCGCTATTGACAGCTCAAGAAAGCTAAAGTCACTCCAGCCTTATTGTGTGGGGCCTTACATGATTGCCCAAGGTCACAAGAAACCAAAGGCAGAGCAATGTAATTGCCCTTCTGTCTTATAGTTTGAGACACATAATTGATTTACATCTCTTTGGTTGACTCTGCTGTGAATGACAATTTGAGCAGAGCATGACTTTAGAGGAACAAGGAGCCCTTCTCACCTACCAATAGAGACAGCGCTGGCCACAGGCACTGAGTGGGCACCTAAAGGAACTGGGTGATGTGGCTGTGAACTGGTTGCACTCCCCAGAAGTTGCTTTACTGTCATGTTGCCAGCGTTAATGGAGCTGTTAGGGAAGGAGAGGTAGGACAAGACATACAGGGGGGGCCTTTATTAGAGGTGTGAGACCTCCTGCCCCTTGCAAACTTCAGGCAGTATGGGAACCACTGTGGTAAGTCCTACCCCAGTTAGTATTTGTGCATATTTATGAAACCCGCATACGTATGCACTGTTAAAATCAGGGCATTTAACACACCCTCATTTTTTGTTCATTAGCACTTCTGCAGCACAAGACCAGCATGTGAAAGTTGCAAAATGCCCTGTGTGCTGTGATAACTACCTGAGAAATTTGCTTCCCCCATTTTTTTCGTGGAGTATTGATCCATGAGCAAGGAATATATCTGCTTCCCTTTCCTCCCTGCCAGCCCTGCCTGCCACCTTCTCGCTCTCCAGTTCACTTTCTGCTCCTGCTCACTGAACAGTCAGCCCATAGCTCAGAAGCAGTGTTGTGAGATAAAGAGTAAATAATTTTTCTTGTTCTTCTCTCACTTCATACATCTTCTTTACTTCTCTATTTGATCCAGGGACTGGCTGGGGTGATTCTTTAGCCTGTTATGCAAGAAGTCTGACTAGGTGATCTTTAATGAACCTCTCCAGCCTGTGAAAAATAATCTGTGCTTGGTAAAATCCTATTTGCTGAAATGGAATTGAGTCAGCAGAGATGTCATGTCTGCTGTACACAGACAGGCAGACCTGGCTGCTTAGAGATAAAGGCTAAGTAAAAGCATTTCTATAGAAACACATACCCGCGTGTCTAGATTATACGCTGTCTTCTTTAAATCCTGCAACGCCCTCTGCATGAACTCAAACGCATGGCAGTCAACACAGGGACGACCTGGAAAAAGGTACAGAAGAAGACATCACTGTCACAGCATGAAATTTGGAGTGTGGCTGTACAGAGAAGGACTACACGAAGACCTTGCAACGTCAGGAGAAAACCCATTTTACCGGGCACCCACACCTGCATATGCGCAAATTTAGGGCTACCTGTGGACAGGGCTGTATCTATCCTTGTGTGAACATGTAAGGACCAGCAAAAACACAAGAGCATTTTGCTGTGTATGCTTTTCTGAACATAGCCCAGGCTTGATTCTGCCCGATGCTGTGTGCCTTCAGCCCCCAGCCACTCCCCTTAAAATGGAAAACCTCAAAACTTCTCAGACATGGGTTAATTCTCAAATGATACACTTAAAAAAAACATTTGCAGTGGTTCAGAAATCAGACAGGCAGGTCTGTTTTTACAGGAGCTCTTACAGAGCAGCTTGGCAAGGGACAGTGCCAGATCTGTATTTGCTTCCTTTCACCTGCTGCTGTATTTTTTCTCTGCCAGGAATGCAAAGCATCCCACTGGCTCTGCAGCTGGTGCCAGTGTGTGTGCACAGAGGGGCAGGGCAGGGAAAAGGCAGAAAAGAGGAGGAGGAAGGGACCTGACAACAACTAAAATGGCTCAGTTGTGGACCGGGGCATTTCTGCTCTGCCAGGATTCACCTTGCGCTAATCTCAGGCCCTTTCATTCAGTCACAGAGCTAATGAAGTGTGGGTTTTCAGAAGAAATTGCAGGTACTGGAGGAGATGTGGGGAGAATGGGGAGAGAGGACATTTTGCGTTGATCACAGAGCCCCCATGTTGCAGGGGGTGCTGAAATTCTTGTCCACAGGCAGCCACTTGTGCTGCTCTGACAAAGCAAAGAGGGTGCAAAGCTGCTGCTGAGATAGCTGGGGAGGTGCCTGGAGCCAGGGACCTTCTATGCAGCACCGCAGCACCCTATGCTTGGCACCCTGCTGCCAACATGGACTTCTGAGTTGGGCCTAATGTAAGGGAGCAGCCAGAGTGCTTCTTGGTCACCCAGAGAAGCCGCCCTGCCCCTCTTAGGGGCTCTGACCTGTTCAGGAGGTGTTTCTCTCCCACCCATCCTCCTCCATCTCCCCTCCATGCAGCTGACATCTCGGAAACCCAGGGGTCAAGCCAGAGATTTCATTCCAGGGATGTGGGGAGATGCAAAAACCCCACCTCTATAAGAACAGCATCACTCACAAAAACTCTCTCTCCAGGCCTGAGAGGAGTAGCCACGGGATGGCTTTGACCACATCTTAAAGATACTCAACTCCCTCCTGTTTTCAGTAATTTAATTGTTTTTTACTTCAGATCATGGAGCAGAGCCCTTCGAAAGAACCTGCACCCTCAGTCTGCTGTCAGCAAATCCATCATTCACTTGGTGCCATGGCCTGCTCCCTCCCCTTGCTGTAGCCTTCTCAGAAAGCACTTGCCCTGGCTCCACCTTGGTGAAGTGCTGTGTACCCTGACGAGCTTGTTACTAAAGTGTTCTCAAAATCAGAACGTGACGGAGAGAAAACAAACTTCAGGTTATAAATTAAAGTGCTCTGGCATAAATTAATCTCCTGCTCTGGCAGTGTGGAGACAGCATCTTTGAGGACAGCCATGAATTCCATAGTCAATCACTGCCTGCCACCCAGGAAGTCTTCCCAGGACTTCATGAAGGCCATGGCTGTGTGGGATCATTCACTGGTATTTATGGCAGCCAAGCGCTCCTGTGTGGACGGGGAGATACTAGTGCTATGGCACAACCATGCTAAGTGGTTATTTCACTTCTGCCACCCCCATGAAAGCAGCTGCCCTGGCATTAAAGCAGCTTCTGCAGGAAAATGGTGGTGGCACTAAGGACACCTGCCCATGCAGCTCTGTATGTCCTGGATCAGCACATGCGAAGCTCCTAACTTCTCTGGCACAGAGCTGGTAATACTCTTCAAAGCCACAGTGCAGATGCAGCCAGTTTCACCACATAATCGGATATTCACTCTCTAATATAGTTTCCTGGGCTGTCCTCCTTGGTGGAGGGTCCTTCTCCAGGCACAGCTGCCTCTGGGTCAGGTTAGCACCCCTGCCTGCTGGGAGCTAGCAGCCTTGCAGCACGGGCAGTGGGAGAGATCATGGGATTCCTCCAATCAGCTATATCCCAGGACGGGACACATCATTTTGACTTACAGTGGCACAGAGAGGACTCACTGAAGCAGCACCACTGGCAGATGAGAGGACAGCTGTACCTGGGAGGAGGTGACAAGCAGCTGGGGAGGTGGCTGGCTATAAACTTTTCCACCCATGCAGCCCTGCAGAGCACACATCTGTTCAGCATTTTGGGGACTGAACTAGGGCAGTGCTGATCTCTCCATCAAGCATCTTGCACTAGCACAGAGCAACTTGAATGAAAATAAAATAGGGGCAATACCCCACTACCTGGAAAGCCTATAGCCACTGTTGGACTTTTACCAGCAGAGCTGCCCAAGTCCTGACTTTAACCAGGTTTTTAAACTATTATACCAGCCAGACTCTTGCAGTAGCCAAGAGCAGATACTTAAGGAAGATATAAGAATAAGCCTTTAGCAGTGTTATTCTAGCCTACCAAGGGGCTGGAGCATAGCCTGAGTCTGGCTGGTGTTTCTACATCTAAGCCCTCCAGGAATTTTTTTCACATTAATTTGCCTTGTTGCTTCCTGAATCCATGTAAACTTTCGGCATCTAGAGAATCCAGTGGCAGTGAGTTCCACAGCTCAGCTATTCAGTGAGTGAACAAAATACCATTTCTGTCTCCTCTGAAGTTAACATCTGCTGCTTTCATTTCCTGCCTCTAATTTTTGCAGTGGAAGAGAGAGTTATTAAATATTCACGATCTTTGTCCCACTTATGACTTTCCATCTTTCCGTCACTCCCTGCCTTGGTATCTCCTTTCCAGACCAAAGAGCTGGGCTGGTAAGCTGGCCTGTCTAGCTGGACTTAATCTCTCTTCATGCTCACAATATTTTCAGTAGGATGCCCGTGGACATATCCCCAACATAATGATGTCTAAGGGTTTATTTTCACAAAGATTTTAAACAAATCTAAATACGTGCAGTTGCCAATAGGAGCAATCCCACCCTGCTTTCTGTCCTTGGCTATGTGTTCCCACACCTTCCCTTGCTCACAGCAGGAGTGACCATGAAGTTGCTCAGTCAGCTGGATTGCTGGTTTTTTTCCTCCAGATCAGATCCTGAATGCCCAAGTTCTGGGGCCAGAACAAGAAACAGGGCAAGGACAGGAGGCCAGGTTATGGGGAGGAGAAGGGCAGAGGCAGCATAAACTTACATCAGCTTAAAGCAATCATGAAACCAAACCTTAAGTCACATCATAGCAAAGTACAGCAGAGTGCTATTAATTCCTTGCTGACAGCTGGGAACAGGCTAGCATTCATAGGGAGACTTAACAGGTTTCTGGATTAACATAATGAGAATTATCAAGAGTCAGCTATAATTCTTTAAATGGGTCCTGTCAGCATGAAGACTGTATGTGTCTTGTGTGTTTGGGGAGAAGTGGGGAAGGAGAGCTTAAAATAAGTTTCTTGGCTTCTTCTTGGTGAAAAACTGGAACTGAAAGCACTGTGGAAGTCTAATTTACTTTCCCTCACATGCACATGGCATTTACTCTTTGTATTTCATGCACCTTGGCTAATGAAAACAGACTGACCAGCTTCTGTTCTTCAAATTCCACATTTCAGCTTTCACAGTGGGTGATCCAGGCTATAAATGCAATGGGAGGTTGGGGAAATTACTTTTTTTCAGTGGATTGCACTGAACTTTAAAGAAAATAATCTGCAAACATTAGTAACACCGCTCCATACTTCAATAGTCTTTTGCATATGCAAAGTGCTGTGTATAAAGTATAAGGACATGATTAATCACTGCTAATTAGCATTATTCATAAAAAGTTGGACCTGGCTCTATGGCTGGTAGAAAGTATGCCAAGTGGAGAGCAGGTGACAGTACCCCAAGCCAGATATCAGTGCCACACACAGGGCAGGTTCTCTCTGTAAAGCTAGGAACTCTGACTCACTCTCATTAATTCTCTCCTGTGACTCCTGCACCTCCCCCACTTGCACAAGAGCATTGCTGCCCCTTTCCTGCTGCAGGAGGGACACATGTCTCCCACCAAGTAGGAGAGAGAAGCTGTAGTGCTGTGTGGTCTGTGAGGGATTGTTCCTGCTAAAGGTATGCTCCCAGTCCCATGTCACACACCTGGGAACAGAGAAAAGCAATGAGCATCACACTGGTCTGCCCTGCAGAAGGACACCTAGTATGGTACATGTACTTCATATATCCCTGTCAAGAACGTGTGCTAGAGCCCCCTTTTTCTTACTGGGCCACTCAGGATCCCACAGCCACCAGTTTACCTGGGCTGACAGTATGGACTTAAGTGCCATACAACACAACAGGGAAGGTGTGCACATGTGCTGCAGTAGCACTGCCCCCAAAATAGGTTAGTACCCAGAAAGCTGAACTCCTTGATGAGAAATAGTCAGTGGAGCTGACATCAAGCAGGAAAAGATTCAGGAGTGTCTGCACTAGATCACGTCAAAGGTCTGCCTGGCCCAGTGTCCTGTCTCCCATGAGCTACATCTCTTGTAGTACATTAAATGTGTCTAGAAGCATTCCCAAGCTTTGAGAGCAGCTGGCACGGGACAGCTTACCTCTGGAATAGTAAACTCTGTCCTGCAGATAGGCAGTTGGCCTCCCATCATGGACAAAAGTGTTCCAGGGACCATCCTAGCAGGTTACTAGCAGTCACATCCCCATGCCAGGACCATCCATGGGCACTGGTTATAGATGTGACCTTCATGGCCAACAACGGATGCCCGTGAAAGAGCATAAGAACAGGGCAAGTATGAAGGAATGTGTCCCCAGAGACCCTCCCAGGCCTCAGGAATATGCTGAGGCAGCTCCTGAGCCAGAACTGTTGCTGTATCTAACAGCCCTTTCTAAGACTTTTTTCCTTGAGTTTACCCAATCAGTTCTGCAATCCCATGCAAACCTTTAACATCCAGTGTTCTAAGGGAGGAGCTCCACAGGTTAACTATCAGGAAGAGCCCTGATGGGCAACAGAAAGTACCTGGAGCACTCAGCATCTATGCAGCACTCTCTCGACAAAAGGCTGATTAGGAGCATCCCGAGTTCCTTGTTGCTTTAAGTTCTGTCCCTGCAGCAGCATGAAACAATTTACAGTTCATGATCAGCTGAAAGTCTTCCTCCTGGCCTGGCCTCAGTCATAAATACCATTATGCATTCGTAGCAATGCTACCAGCCTCCATTATTCAGAACAGAGCAGCATGTCTCTGCAGAAACACTGGCCACAGAAACACTCTGACTTCATTTCTCATTCTCACATGGAGGAGTAAGACAAGACAAGACACGGAATCTTCCTCAAGGGCTCTTCAGGGGACTCAGTAGCCTGGCCAGAGGATATCAGAAAGACAGCTCCTTGAAACTGTTGTCAGAGACCCTGGCCAAGAGTTTTGTTCTACAGATAAAACAGGAGTTTCCACTACACAGGCGGAACAAGGAGCCACTATATACTTCTTCCCCAAAATGTGCTGACTTGCCTCTACTAACATAGACACACAAAGGGCACATATAATTTATTTTTCAAGCATGATTTTCTCCTTGAGGAGACAAAATGGACTACTTGTCACAAAACTTATTAAACATTATTATTACAAAATAGAGATGAGGTCTGTTTTAGAACAGGCCAAAACTTAGCATTAATAAAAAAAGAAGAGAATGGAAAAAGAAGGGAATTCAGGATGCAAGTTCTGTGGAGACAAAAACACATAGGTGTATCTGAAAACTAGTAATGGAATTATAGAAGAATAAAATGCAATGGCAAATCAGGTCTTGTATTAAATATTTTAGTAGTTATGTAAAAAGATACCTGTGATACAAAGTAAGCATGACTAAGAAGTAGAGATTGGTTTGTATGCAATTGCCTTCCTTTTTTTTTTCTCCCAGAGGATATTTTAAGTTTCTAATGAGTGGCTACTTCGCAGTTGCTGTCACCAAAGCACCCTGAGAACATTGACTCCGTCCCCTAATATCTGAACTATTGCCTCATTTTGGAGCTGAGAAAGTTCAACTAGAGACTTGCTCAGAATGACAGAGGAAGCTAATACAGAGCTGTGATCCAAATTCAAGACCTCCCAGCTCCATGGTGTGCTCAAGCCAGTCTGTCATATGTAATTATTTTTCAGCTTTGCAGAATAGCAGCAGGATTTCAGAAATCTATATATGCTTTACAAATACACTGTTTGGGTCAACTTCCCCTGTGTCACTCTGTAGTAGTTACAAGAAAGTTGAACTTGACCTATTGTTCCAACTAAATACTAAAATAAGCAAAATGTAATGCCCTAGCAGAAACAAACAGAAATTTCCTTCTAACAATATCCAGACTAGCAAGGACATCATATGTATTGTGGCAAATCTGGAAATGAAACTATCGAGAAGCAGATCTAAAAGACCTACGATCAAAGAGCTTTAAAACCAGCTCCAATGAAAATTATAAAATGCAGTTAGTATTTTTTCCTAAATAACTACTAATCCTTTGCTTGCTTGCTGTTTTTATAAGCATTGTTTTCATGTGCTTTGCTGACATGTTACAAATTCATCATTACTCCCTCGCTAATCAGGCAATGCAGCTTTCCCCTGGAGAGCTTAAGGTCTGTGTGGCTGCTGTGGGTTAAGTGGAGGAAAGAAAGCAGGACGCGGTGCAGCAGGAGGGCATGAGTGCGCACGGCAGGTACCTACTTTCTGCAGGAATGACACTCCCAGAGTCCTGGCTAGCACCCACAGGCCTCATGCTTAGCAGGCCAACCACTGAGATGAACGGGATCGCCACACGCATCACACTCCAGACAGACAGCAGCGCCATTACTCTCATCAATAATTCAAGCTATCTTCCCTGCCTGAAACGAGGAGAAATAGAGAAAATCAGCATTTTGCTCCCAGCACGCTGCCCACAAAGAAGTGGACTGGGCGTGATAAGCACCGACCAGCATGCACACGCAAACCCGCATGCCCACATCACTGCAGCGACAAACCACGGGCTTGCGATGCACCCCAAGGACCAGTTTGCCAAGTACCTGATCTTTCTCTTCGCCTGTGTGCCAGACCCTTGGAGCAGCTGTAGCGAGCAGGCGAGGCTCCAGCAGCCACTCTGAGCATGCGTCCCCTCTGCATCCCCCCTTCCCTGATTAGGGTCATTGCCATGGAGATTCGCTATAGCAACACTGAAAAATTGGAGCTGCCAAGTGGAGAAGAAGATTTAAAGGGACCATAATGTGGTGGATGGTCAGTGCTGTACTCCGCCCCTGCCTCTGCTCCTCGAAGGCCATGTCCTCTCCTTGGGGAACACTGGCTGCTGCCACCCATGTAAGAGGGTCTTTGGCAATTTTTGTGTTTGTTGCTTTTATTCCCAAAGGGACTGTGCTGAAATATGCAGCTCCCCTCCCTTGCTTTATTTGTAACTCACTTAAAGTGAGATTTTGTTCCAGGAGGTTTCAAATGAGATGAAAACTCGGAAGTTTGCTTGGAAAAATAAAGATGCAGGGCCTGTTGATGGCACCCTGCACTCCAGGGAAGACTCCATTATGGGCTGCCTTCAACTCCACTGAAAACAAAGCCTTGTGTACAAGAGCAACATTGGCACATGAACCAACCTGGAATAAGGATCCTGCACAGCATCACACTAGGTAACCATGATAACAACCCAGCCAAAACCTACATGCTGCAGAAGTTTAAGGATGCTTGCTTCAAGCTCAACTCTTGATCTGGGGTTTTGCTAACAGGCTGTGTCCTGACAAAGCTCAAGCACAAGCCCTCCTGGGTAGGGGATCTCCTTAAGTACCTGGCTGAAATCAAGCATTCAGAAAGAGGAGGTAATACCTTTTCGAAAAGAGGGAGACACGCTCTCAACACCTGTTTGCTGTAGAGCGTGGTTAATGACTCATCTTGCAACATATCTGTTCAATTCGTGGCTTTTTCCTTCTCTCACAGGACACTACCTCCTCTCACCAGGGAGCAGGCTCCGGCCTTCCTGGTCTGTACAGAATAACTAACCTGCCAGGCAGTGGAGGTATCAGCCTTCCTGGGCTGAGACACGATTAATCCCTGGCTTTCTTCAGCCCTAGGGACTGTCACCAGCAACATACTCTGCTTCTATTTTACTTGTTCCTGTGGCTTTCTCAGAATTACCTTGTATATCCCTCATTTCAATGCTTTTGGTCCAGGTTAGTTTAAAAGTCATCTCGAAGGACTCCAGGCTGTTGACCACTTTCTGGCAAAGTGGAATTACCTTGTGCATGCAAGAGAGGACTTTGCAGAGGGGCAGCCCAGAGTTCTGGAAGCAATTCTTACCAGAATGACACATTAGGCAAATTTTTAGCCCAACTGAAACTCAACTTCCCTTGTGTGGAAAGCCCAACTGAATGTGTCAGGTGAGTCAGGGCACACGTGTGCACCAAAATGGCTCCACTGACTTTATGAGAAGCTGAGACTCCTAATCCAAGCTCTGAAGTTGGATGCCTGAAGTGAGATTGTGTGAGACGGCCCAGTTTAACATTGTTTGCCTCTTCACAGGCCTCAGATGCCTGTTAAAGGAGCAGCTCCTAAGAGCCAGGATATAATGGAAGAACATTGTACAGTTTGACTATACACTCATCTAGGGCTGGTCACATAGTCTAGCCCTGATCTGCAGTTTTTAATAACACCAAATGGAAATTCTGGAAAAAAATCCAAACCTTACACTTCCATTCACCCTGGCATATGTGTTTCTTGCGCATACCTTCTTTATGGTCCCATGGCCATATCATACTTTTCAAACATGAGCTTCAAGAAAAGGACAGAAAGGAATTGCCTACAGATGACCTTGCATAAGGTGTAAAGCACTGTTTGTTCTAATAATTTCTCAAAGTATCAATGTAGTCTTTTCTAAAATTATAACTATTTTGTAATCTTTTCCATAATTGCTTGGTCTTTTCAGTAGGTAGGTAGAACAAGCAGTACAACTCACAGTGAGGTAAGGAAAGGAATTTGACATCTCAGGGAGGAAGGGCAACCTCAGAAGTAAGCAGAGGTGTTACCCATCTTAAACAACTGTGGAAATTATAGAAGGGGATCAGAGCAGAGAACTTGGGAAAACTTGGACTAGAGAAGCTGAAGGTCCTGAAATACGTCATTCCCAGGATGCCAAGACTCCAAGGATGCCTGCACATGGTTTGGTGATATCTTGTTATTAGGGTCTATATATCACAGAAAAGTTTTGCATAGTTTATATGCATCCAATAAAGCTTCTCTGTGAGAGGATGGACTGTCTTTGTCTTGTTTTCTGACTGCTCAACCACCCACTATCCAGACTTAACACTGTGCTAGCATCCCAGAAGGAGTTTTTGCTGGACTACTACCATCTAGACAGTACACCATCATTAAACTTGCTCCCACTTGTGACAGTGGAGAGCATCTACAGTAAGGCACTATCCACCATCTAATGGAGTGGAAGGTGTTATTTCTGTGTTACAGCACACTACTAAGCTTAAAATAATGTCCTTTTTTTTTAATTGCTTGGTGCCACCATAAAACAATCAGACATTGCACTTGCAGAGTCAGGCCAGTTTTTGTGTCAAATGCCATGGTCTTTAAGAAGCATGAAAAAAGTTCCTAACTCCTCTTGTTAACAGAACCATGTGGTCCAAGATGCAGTTCTCAGTTCACAGGGAACAGAAGCCAGTCTGCATGGAAAAGTTCCAGAAATCTGTGTTGTTCTATACCTCCAGCAAAGCTGAAGAAGAGAAAAGCATGAAAGCACTTGCATGACTTGCCTTGCTATTACATTCACTATTGCCTACCACTATGACTAACGGATACTAGTACTAAATTTACTTTGCAGGATGAGAAATTTCCAAGAGATTCATAGGAGTCCATTTGCTGTCTGAAGAATGTTGTAGTGAATCCCAGGCGGTTGTTGGAAATATTTATACTTTGTTTTCTTTTTCTACAGAGAATCCATACCTAATTACTATTTGCTAACAAAAGAAGAGTTTCCTCCAAAATAATCAGAAACATCCAGACATTTATTGGGAAGATGATGAGTGAAGATAGACATCTGGTACCTCCCTCAGAAAATGTCTTCTTGATGCCTAAGTGTTACAGGTATTAAAAGTTACATCTTTGCAGTGGAGGAAGAAAATTAATATACCTAATTAAAATAACTAACATTAAAGGCCTGAGTTAAATACGTGTGCATAAAAGGAAGGTGCAGGCAAAGGTTCTTATTTTAGAACTCCATTATTACAGCCACAGGTACACATGGCAAATACAGTGGTTAATCCCAGTCTAATATGAAGTGCTAAATCACTGCCTGTTAACATGGCCATAAGCCCTTTGTTGAACTCAAACAGAAGAAGAAAGCACAGAGACAGAAGAATCTGTGTCTGGTTACTATTACTTGAATAATAGAGTGGCAAGAGAATACAGTCACAACCCCAGAAAGACCAAGAAGCAAAACCAGATGCAAATAGCGTGAAACATGAAGAATAGCAAGAAAGCATTCTTTAAATGCATGGGAAGTAAGGAAGACAAAAACCAAATGAGGAGTTTGTTCTCTATTCAGCAGAAGGGGGAAGTTAATCAAGTTGATGCCTAGAAAGTGATACAGGGCTTAGCATCTGTTATATCTACCAACCAAAATAAGGTGAACTAGTGAGCAGGAGGCTAACATGACTAATACCAGTGAACATGTTTTAGGTGAGAACATTTAGCAGAAATTTTCTTTGTTTACATATGCTTGTAGGTTTGTGCCAGCTCATTTTTCTGGGTTTCGGTCTGCCTAGAGCTCTCTTTTTTACTCAGGGCTATCACTAGACCTACCTCAGGACATTTAAAGAAACTAAAGCAACCACCATCAGCAATTTTTGCTGAAAGCTCAGGGAAGATGTGAGTTATACCAGCCATGGAAAAGGGTAAATGCAGTGGCTATCTTTAAAAGCAGGAAGAGAAACTGGAAAATGACACACGAACCAGTTTACCGTCAATCCCTGAGAATGTTTTAGAAGTAATAATCCCACCAACAGTTTGTAAGCATTTGGAAAACAAGAACTGGAGTTGCAAATAAGAAGTATTTGTCAAGAATCAAGTCAAACCAGTGTAGTTTCCTTCTGTGACATGGTAACAGGTCTTGCAGGTAGGGAAAGCCAAATTTAATCAACTTCAGAAAGATTTCTGATGCTGTGTCACACAGCATTGTCAGAAGCAAACTAAGGAAACTGCTCTGAGGCCAGCAAAACTGTCTGGGTCACTGCTGAGAGTTAGCAATGGGTCACTGTCACCATGGAAAGATATCACATTGGGTCTGCAGAGACTCACTTAGTTCAAGGGTTATTCAGCATTTCATTAGTCAGCTGGATAATGAATAAGCAAAGTGGCTACTTAAGATGTAACATCAGCCTGGAGGTTATATGCAATGTTGGGGAGAGGACTAGAATTCTAAATCATACAGCCAAGTTTAAAAAAGGGTCTAAAAACAGAATAAAATTTTATAAGAATGAGAACAAGGTATTACACTTCATCAGGAATGATCAACGGCTCGTATTTAGAATGAGGAACAGCAAGTTAAGTGGCACTTCTACAGTGGAGCTAGGGAGTCGCAAGATGAAATCAGTCTACAATATTCTGTCAATGCCAAAAAAATGCAATTATACTGGGATTTAAAAAAAAATGCAAGAGCTTAGACTGCCTTCAACAGAAGGTCTGAGCTGCAGTACTGCATCTGGTTTGGTCACTGCAATATTAGAAACTAGCAGAGACACCAACAGTAGCAGAAACAACCAGAAGTTTAACTTGCATCAAGGATGCACCACCAAAGTCCCTGGAAAACGTTTTAATAATAGGGATGGCACTGGGATGCATTTGGGAATGGCATTGGGATGGTTGGCCCCGCATAAAGACAAAGGATGGACTTGGTGATTTACTATGGATACCTTTCCCTTCCTGTTTTTTGTGATTCTGTGATTATGACAATCATTTTGCTTCCCAGGCAGTCACTTCCCAGCTCTCTGTGTTGTAATTCCAGCAGAAATACAGACACCACTGGGAGAAATGCATTGCCCTTCTGCAGCATCTGAAATTCAGACTAGTTCTCCTTCCTCGGTTATCAGGACAAAGGCAATGTTTTTGTGGTCTAAGCAAGTATGATGGCTAGAGAACATTCGCATTTTGGATGGGTCACTGCTGTGGTTTAACCCCAGCCAGCAACTAAGTACCACGCAGCCGCTCACTCACTTCCCCACCACCCAGTGGGCCCAACATGGGGCTTGAATCCACGACCCTGGGATTAAGAGTCCCATGCTCTACCAAAACCAGGACAGTCACTGATGAAGGAATTCAGAGATATTTGGCTGGGTGCAGGGCAGCTGCCAGGGCCCACAGCTTCTTAATCCTCCTTTAAATAATTATTTCATGGTCTTGCAGATGAATTGAGAGGTGAGAGGCTGGTGCACTGTAGATGGTTCAGCCTACAAACAGAATAAATTGTATTGTCTTTTTTTCTGGCAGCAATCTCAGGCCCTGAGAAGGACTGAAAATTAAAGCACCCTATACTTATCTTGTCCCTCATGCCATGAGATAACGATTCACCTTTGCTCGATGGCTCAGTATCTTCTTTAAACACTAAGCCAGAGGTTTGGTGGGGAAAAAATCTCCCTCATGAAATGACAGTTTTGTTCTTGGCATCATTGCTTGACAAGTTCCCCATCTTGGAGCTTCCTGTAAAACCCTTCAAGAATCCAACCACAAGCTGAACCTTGGTCAGACTATGAGGCTTCGAGACACTGCAGCTGTCCCAACAAAGTCCACCCGACACTGCAAAACAGGGATGTGGCTTCAAATAGGGAGTATGATAGAAACTTAGCACCAAGATCCTTTAATGCAGGAACTAGTCAACTCCAAGAGGCCTCTTTCACCACAGTGTAAGATGTGGGAAAGAACCCAGGCTTGATCAGTTCTCCAAAAATCAACTGAAGCCAAATGTGACAAACATCTTTAAACACCTTCTAAAGCCTAGAATGCTTTCTGCTATGCAGGAGAGGCTGCTGTTGAGCTATTGTGAAATAAAGGTCAGTTCAGGCTTTTGGTTCCAGGAAAAGTAAGAACCACTGGCAAAATAACAGTTTTCCTAGTTTATATTTGAGGTTTGCATTGGACTGCTGGAAATCCAGAAACCAATTACTGTGCTGGACATGGGGTAAATTTACAGCATAGGCAAGGGTTATGTACTGTTTTTGTACACTCAGTCTGAATGCCACTGACAGTGAGGCTGAGCTATTTGCCTTGCTGCTGCCAGTCTTATACCTGCCTAGGAAGATAGAAGCATATAATTTTTTACTTGCTAGAGAATTCTGTGTAAAAATTCTATTTTGGGTTTGTGTGGCAGATTTTGGTAGCAGGGGAGAGGCTACATGGGTGGCTCCTGTGAGAAGCTATTAAAATCTTCCCTGGCTCCAAGTTGGACCTGCTACTGGCCAAGGCCAAGCCCATCAGTGGCAGTGGTAGCGCCTCTGGGAGAACAGATTTAAGTAGGGGAACCTACAGTGGGGGAGGGCAGCAGGATGTGAGAGAAACCCCTCTGCAGGCAGCAAGGTCAGTGAAGAAGGAGGGAGAGGAAGAGCAGGGGAGGAGGAGATGCCCCTGCAGCCCATGGTAAGACGGCAGGCTCTCCCCCTGCAGCCCATGGAGGTGAATGGGGAGCAGATGCCCACCTTCAGCCCGTGGAGGACCCCATGCCGGAGCAAGGGGGTGCCCCTGAAGATGGCCGTGACTCCATGGGAAAGCCCATGCTGGAACAGTCTGTGACTGAAGATCGGCCCACAGAAAGGACTCATGTTGGAGAAGTTCATGGAGGACTGCCTGCCATGGGAGGAACCCCAAGGTGGAGCAGGAGACGAGTGAGGAGTCCTTCCCCTGAGGAGGAAGGAGCGGCAGAAACAACGTATGATGCACTGACCACAACCCCCATTNAGGAGTGAGGAGTCCTGCCCCTGAGCAGGAAGACTATGAGGAGGAAGACACTGAGGCAGACACAACGTGTGATGAACTGACCCCAACCGCCATTCCCTGTCCCCTGCACCGCTGGGAGGGAGGAGGTAGAGAAATTGGAAATGAAGCTGCGCCCAGGAAGGAGGGAGGGGTGAGGGGAAGGTGTTTTAAGATTTGTTTTTACTTCCCATTATCCTGTTTTGATTTGATTGGTAGTAAATTAAATTGATTTTGTTTTTCCCCAAGTTGAGTCGTCTTTGTGCCTGTGACCATAATTGTTGAGTGATGCCTCCTTGTCCTTGTCTCGACCCACAAGTTTTTCATTATATTTTCTCCTCCTCATCCCACCAGGGAGGGGAGAGGAGTAAGTGAGTGGCTGCATGGTGCTTTGTTGCTGGCTGGGCTTAAACCACGACAAATCCCTTCTGAATTCATGTGTTCTGAGAGCAGTTGATGTTCAGGAAGAACCTGTTGGTTGTTTTTTTCAATTGCTGGGATTTGGGCATGTTATTCTGTGGCTACCAAAATGAGAGTAACAAAAGGCACAGGCAGTTCTCTGCACAGCCTGTATGTGCATACAGAAAGTGGAGGTGGGGAGATCTCATTTTATTTTAGAAAAGCTATTGACTTCTAGGACATGGTTCAACCTTCCATGGGTAAAATACAGTTTAATTTTACATTGTATGTAAACCAAACCATACTTTAAATGTGCAATATAACAGCTGTCAAAATGCATTTAAACATTGTTCAGTTCCCACTTCAATGCAAGACTGAATTGTGCATTAGTTATATTCAGTGCTGTTGGCTGAAACCAGATACTTTTCACAAGCTGGATGCTTTATTACAGTGTATATATAGTCCAGGATGAATGCAAGAGCTTCTTAGGCAAGAAATCATGTGTATAAAATTTACTGCATGGATGAAGTTCTGCTCTTTAACTGGGGAAGAGAAATAACCCACAATGCCCAGAGCTTTGAAAGTCAACTTACAGCACTAAAGTTGGCCTCCAGTGAAAGCCTTGACTATAATCATTCACAAATGCTGGTAACTTTGATTATGGTCCCAAAGTTTATGTCTTTCCCCAGCCCCTATATTAAACTGAAAAGTTTCATAATGAAACCATGGTCATCTTTTTAGGTTGTGGTTGAGAGCTGAGTAGATAAAACCTCGCTAAACCTGGTATCACTGGGAACTTTAAGTTCTGTTGGGATTTATGCAAAGGAAAACGCTAAGTTTCATGATGCTCAGTGCCGAAGCCACACAAAATGAGAGATTTTGTCAGTATGTTTGCCTAAATGAACATTGGTTTGCTCAAAAGTTAGTCCAGATTTGACATTAAAATGTACTTTATGTTAGCAGGTTTTTCCATTAATTTGGACTAGACACAATTCTGTTATACAGAAAAGCTCCTACACTTTCTATTTTGTAGAAAAGCCCCTTAGATAAATATCCTTATGCACATCAAAATGTCATGCAATAAATGTTTGTTATGGGTTTGTGTGGCGCAGGGTTTTGGTTTTTTTTTTTTGGTAGTGGGGGAGGGGGCCGCAGAGGTGGCTCCTGTAAGAAGCTGCTGGAAGCTTCCCCAGCTCCAAGTCAGACCCACCTCTGGCCCAGGCCGACCCCATCAGTGACGGTGGGAGCGCCTCTGGGAGAACAGATTTAAGAAGGGGAACTGGCAGTGGGGAGTGGGATTGGAATGCGAGAGGAACCCCTCTGCAGATATTGAGCCCATGGGGGTGAACGGTGGAGCAGAGGCTCCTGAAGATGGCCGTGACTCCATGGGAAAGCCCGCGCTGGAGCAGCCTGTGACTGGAGAGCAGCCCGCGGAAAGGACCCGCGCCAGGGAAGTTCAGGAAGAACTGCAGCCTGTGGAAAGGAACCACGTTGGAGAAGTTGGTGAAGGACTGTCTCCCGTGGGAGGGACCCCACAGTGGAGCAGGGGACGAGTGAGGAATCTTCCCCCTGAGGAAAGGAGCGGCAGAGACAATGTGTGGCGAGCTGACTCAACCCCCATCCCATGTTCCCCTGTGCTGCCGGGGGGAGGAGGTAGAAAGAACCAGGAATGGAGCTGAGCCAGGCAGGAGGGAGGGGTGGGGGGGAGGTCTTCTGATGTTTCGTTTTCCTTCCCAATATCCTTCTTTTTTATTTGATTTGTAGTAAATTAAATTGATATTATTTCTTCCCCAAGATGAGCCTGTCCTTTGCCCGTGACCATCAGTGGGGAGTGATCCCTCCCAGTCCTTGTCTCGACCCAGGAGCCTGCCTTTGTATTTTCTCCTCATCCCAACATGGCCAGGGGAAGGGGTGGGGGGTGAGCGAGAGGCTTCGTGGTGCTTTGTTACTGGCTGGGCTGAAACTGAAACCGCGACAATGTTCTTTGCACTTAAACTAAACAGAAGCTGTGTTTTGTCTCTACTTTCTCTAACAATTAACACAGGACCGTAATTGCTGTAATGCAACAACTGACACTTCACAGAGCAAAAAAATCCCAGTGATGTGATTCCTTCATTTCTCTGTCAGTGGTACGTACTGGCTTTTGCATATCCAAATATTTTATGGAGTTCAGGAATAAAATAAAGGAATAGGGTAAAAATAAAGTTCTAATCTTAAAAAAAAAGAAAAACAAAATAGCATCTATGCTTAGAAAACATCTAACAATTATATGTAGCTCAGGGCTGAGGCTGCCATTCTGTTTGCCTGAGCATGAACATTAAGTGCAGCTATTAATGCACACACACAGAATATTCAGATCGCTCAACCCCAAAACAAGAACTTGAACACTGGCCTCCCTTGAAACCTCTGTCCTGCTTAGCCTATGGAATGGCCTAACTTGCATCACCAGTCAGCAGTCTTTCCAGTTGATTCGGACTCTGAAAGAAGAGGGAAGCTATATAAAGAATAATGAGAGAGTTGCCAGTCCTGTTCCATTTTCAGACTCTATTCACAAAGAGAACAAGCTATAGTTTTGTCACTTAAATGACCAGAAAAGTGCAGTATCACTTACTCTGATTTAAAGTGCAAAAGGCGCTCATGGCTAATGAAGGCAAGCTGATATGTTAGCAGGTTTTCAGCAAGTGTGTGGTTCAGAGCAGAAATCAAATGATGACAACCTTGACTACCAGGAAAGAAAAGTGTAGGCAGACCAATGTAAGAAATAGAATATATGTAGATATTTGCATTTCCTTTCTCATGCCATCCATGCCTGGAACTCTTTTTCTTATGTTTTAAGCCACTTTTTAGAATTCAGGAGCTTAGAGGCCTTGCAAATACCACCTCTGCCACTCCCCGCCTCTACAAAGTTTCAGTCAGAACAGCAAGCTGGAGTTAGAAGGTTAAGGAGTATCTACATGGAGCTTAAACTGCAAAACTATGCATAAAAACAAATACTATGCTTGAAACTAGAGCAACAGGCTGGCATATTTTACATTGTGATTTTTATTTAATAAATTCACAAAACCTGAAGGTGTGATGGCCACCTACCAGTGCCATTGACAACTTCTTTACCCCAGACAGCTTTCAGCGCAGTCACAAAGCAAGAGATTACCACATAATGTAGTACAGGGAATAAAACAGGACAAGGTGTACAGTGAGAAGGATGCATGCATGTTCTGATGGCCCTATTAAATATACATGAAACAACAGTTTGGATTTAACAGGGACCTTTGGATTTTGAGGAGAAAAAATGCACTTCTTGTAGGAGGCACAGCGGCAGTTTGAAGTATGATGGGAAGAGAAAGCCTGTTTGTACTAACATTTCCCGTTTTTCATGTTAAAAACATCAGGCTTTCAGAGGGCAGAGAAAATACTGTATGTATAGATGAAGAGGGACAAGAGGCAAAACAGTTCCAGGGCCACCAAAGACATAGGACCACGTAAGTCTGGAAGAGATTTCCCAGCTCAGCAGCATGACCACAGCAACATCCAATCACTTTAAGACATTTTTTCACGTGCTCAAGTGTTTGTTACTCACGAGTGCATTGCTGCAAGATTCCTTTATGGCACAGGAGAGATGATCTGCATATCCATTGGTCAGCACAAAGGGTAACTAGGACAGTGGCTTGAGCAGAAAGCCAAGACAGGAGCAGAGGAAAGGCCACAGGGCATGGAGTGAAAGCTAGACAGGACTGGGCTTGTACACTATGTAGGAGACCCTAATATCTGAGTAATTATATAGCTCCTTCCTGGCAGTAGGCAAATGTTTTGCAGTACCATTTCTTTCCCTTCAAAAAGGAGCCTTTACTCCTCCCTTTGGTGAGGTCTCTGCAATGTACTGGGCTGCAGAAGCAGGACCACTGGCCTACTTAACGGTGCCCTGTCCTCGGGCAATGGGGAAACCCAGAACTTCAAGACTTTCTAAAAGTGTTTGTTTCTAAGGGATAAAAAGGAGTAGCTCTCTGGAGCACAGGAAGGTTTGCTTTATGAATTTGGGAACGGGATCATTTCTACACATAAGAACAACTGCACCAGATCACACCAAATGTCCTTCTGAGGCCAGTATCCCATCATTGGCACTGTCCAATAAGAAATGTGTAGGGAAAAATATAAAAATACATCAACTACAATGTCTTCCTACAACAGTGTTAACTTGCAAAAACTTGTGGTTCAGGGTGTCTTTATATTTAACAGTTTGCAATAGGATTTTCAGGCATGAGTCTGAACAGCTGCTTTTTAAACCCATGTAAAATTTTGGCATCAGCAATATCCTGTGATGAGGACTTGCACAACTAAAACACACAGTAGGTCAAAAGCATCATCTTCCTATTTGCTCTGACCCTGCCTCCAGCTGGTTTTGTTCAGTGCACCCCACTTCTTGTTTGGGAAGGGACAACAAACAGTCATTTTCTGGTCACTCATAGTTTTATAAACTTCTGTATCTCCTTCTTCAGTCATCTCTTGTGGAGACTGAAGACTCCTAGTCTGTACATTACTTCGGATTATCCTAGCTGCTTTTGTCAGCAGTTTATCTGGTTCTGCTGCATTCTTTTGCTCTACGAAAACGGTCTTGACTCTTGTCACTGTGTCATATTAAACCTGAGTTTATATATTCAAATCCTTCAAAAGTTTCTGTTCACTTGCCCAGAAAAGATATTCTGGTTGCTTGGTGCAATTCCCAGACCTCCCTGCCAATCCTTTTTTAGAACTGGTGGCATATTAGCTGTCTTCTGTTCTCCTGCTATTTTGGTGGTTTTGAACAAGAGGTAATATAAGAACAGTCATTCAACTAAAGGAAAATAGGTAAGGTGGGCTCTAAAGGACCATACAGCAATTTCCACTAGGAAATTCCTGATTCTAATGGATCTTCTGCAGTCTGAAAGGCATCTTTAATTTTTCAGATTCTGAGGAATAGAATGAGAAAGTTATTCCCCTTCCCCATCTATCTCCCTCCTGGCTGCTTTCTCTTGGGGCAAGAGCTATTACGTCCTGTGTTTCACTACCCCAGTTCTGGCAATGTGAATCAGATGGTAGAGGTGTAGCAAAATCACTGAAGGAAACTACTTCCACATGGTCAGATTTTCTTTTGTTCAAGCCAGCCTCTGTGCAGACACCAAGGGAAAAATTCATCAAGATCTACAGGTGTTTCCAGTTGTGCCAGAACATCTTATTACTCAACACCTGGCTAAAACAGCAGCTGACTATCGCTGGGTTCCTGTCCACATCTATAACAAGCTGGTGAGATTACAGCATCCCGGTGGACAGTCCACAGATTAACTCATCTTTGGGAGCAGTTTTCACCACCTGAACTGTCCTGGGGCTTCCTCCAAGTTCTACAATGGGAATGTTGGCTTCCTGGGTAAAAAGAAGCCCTTCCCCACAACGTCTCCCCTGGACAGGGAATGAGATACCAGTGTTGCTCAGCACGATGTTCACTCACTCCATGGTAAACTGAAGTGCCACTCATTGCTCCTGCAGTGCTGCCAGTTGGATCTAAAGGGACTGCTGACCTGAGGAGTATCAGCCCCACCACCCACACTTGCAGTAACTACATACAGAGGCATCAGGACAGGGGTCCACTGAGAAATCCCTGCGCCTAGAGAGGGCAATGCCAGACTGAAAGGGGGAATGGAGGTTGCACTGGAGAGGAAAGCCAAGGCAGGTCCAGAGCAAAGCAGAGGAACAAAGCCAAGGTAGAATGAGATGGGATGACCCAAGTGCAGCAAAAGCCAAGAAGCTCTGAGAAGCCATTCTGCTACAGCCAGGATCAGCTGAAGCCCTCCAAAGGAGGCTTTGCTTCGAGAAATCCAGAAAATGCTCTGCTATGCATGAGTAAAGGCTGGTGCCCCTTCCCACTCTCTGGGAGTGGAGCTGCAGGTGAGGCTTGCAGTCACTCTTATTTTGCCAAGCAGCCAGATATGAGCAGTGCCAGCATCAGAATCCCCTTCCAGTTCACACTGAGCTTCTGTGCTGGCGTATGTCCTGGTCCCACACAGAAGGGCATGTTGCACTTCTCAGTGTGCAGGAATTGTTTTTCCAAGCCCTGGACAGTTTTGGCAAGCCACTGAGGCTGTCTGTCATGTTCTGCTACTCCCTCAGCTGTTTGTTACCATACCTACAGCTGCACTGGCTGTAGGTATGGTAACTGTAATTGTGTGTCCTCTCTCATCCACTTCCAGCAAAGTACCACCAGTTTAGTTAGAGAAGTAAGGCCATGGGCAGGCACTTTCTTCCAATTCAGCTGAAGAGATGTTGGCCTTCAGATATCCGCCTCCCATCCACCCCCCAAGCCAGGTTAGCACTCCACAGTCCCACTGTTGGAGTGGTTTGAGATGGCTCTAAATCACGTAAAACAAACAGAGCATCTACTCTAACTGCTCAGCTTAATCCAGACTTGTGAGAGAACACAGTATCTTAGAATAAAGTGGTAGAGTTGAGGATAAAAATCATCTCAGTTTTCAGATACACAACTCTTTCTCCATGCCTGAAACAAAAAAAAGCAGCTTTCAAAGGCAACTACAAGGAAACACCAAAACATTCAGAGTTCAGCCCATCACAGAATGGACTAAATATGTGTGACCTAACCACTGTTTCACCTGAAGTAAAATAAGGAACACTCTCATGAAGAAACTTCTTGGCACGGCACAGAGCTTTCCTTCAATGTGATGTTGAGCTGTTGCTGGTGGTAGCATTTGGTACAGCTGGAACTGGCAAGACTGCCTAGTCATATGCTTATTCTCCTTTTTCTACTCTATCCATTTGACCTGCTAAGATAAAGCTATTTAGAGATACAGTGGGTTAAAAATGGAGTGTCCAGGGAAGGAGAGGAAGAAAATAAAGGTTTTAATTAAGGAAGACAATACTCTTATGCAGGATACCAGAAAATTCAGTGCTAAGATACAAACTGTTTTGGTCCAATACAGAGCACATATAACTCCTTATGACACATAACTCATTGCAGCTGACTGAACTACAACATGCCTGAATGTGGTCACAGTGCAGACAACAAACAGAAAAGACTTCCATCATCTTTAATACACAGGCAAAGCCTAGAGACACCACAATTCCCTGTCTCAATTTAACTGGGTAAGTTGCCACAGAGATATGTTCATTTAAGAGACAAAAAACAGCTGCAAGTGTCTCTAGAGCACTGCTGGCCATATTTATCTTGTGGTTTACACTTGGCCAACTCTGATTTAAAAATCAAAGCAGGTAAATTTTTCCCCCACTCTAGTACCAAGTAACAGATTTACTGAATTGAGCCCTTACTGGCAACCCAGTGGATGTGAAAAGAGGGTACTCTTTTAAAAAAAACCAGAACAGACAAATACATAAGACACAGCCCCCCAGTTTCCTCAGTACATTGGGGCATACATGCTTGCAACATGAACTCCATAAAGCTGTATTTTATACAGCTGCATTTTAAAAACCTCTGAACAGGTCATACTCCTAGCTGGCCTCCAGGATTCAGTTCAGCAGATTTGCAGTTACACAGTCGCACAGATTTCTCTTTTCCACCTGCAGAAGCAGAGTTTCTGTCTGTAAGAGTGGGGAACAAAAGCAACATCAAAAAACAAGTGTCAGCACTGTAAAACTAATTAGCTCCAAAAGAAAAGTCAATTTTACTTTTGTTCTAAGATTTAGAATTGGTTGTATGAGATGAGGCTTGAGGTAAAAATCAGAGTTATTACTGCTCTGCAAAATAATTTAGCTATTGCATGGTTAACTTGCATACCAACATGGCAATACTTCCTGTGACATGGAGAAATTCAGTCCAGTACACATTCATGTTTTTCACATTAGTACATTCAGTATGTGTCTGGGTGCTGTTATTTTTGTTTAAAGTTATTTGTCTTTCTTACAATCTTACTTCAACTGCACAAACTAGAGCATAAGTTCTCAAGTTCATGAGAGGCTTAAAAAAACCCCCAAAACGTGTCAGAAATTCTCTTTTTACTTAAAAACAGACTAAAAAAATAAAATTAAATTTAGAGTATTACAGCCTGGACTCACTGTTGAAAGTTATACAGAGAAAGTAAGGCATAATTTAATCACAGAATATCTCAAGTTGGAAGGGACCCATAAGGATCATCAAGTCCAACTCCCTGCTCCTTGCAGGAATACCTCAAACTAAACCATATGACTAAAAGCGTCGTCCAGATGCTCCTTGAACTCTGATAGGCTTGGTACCATGACCACTTCCCTGGGAACCCTGTTCCCATGACAGACCACCCTCTCAGTGAAGAAATTTACTTCTGTTTTAACTTCTCCTGCTTCACTGTTATTGTTAATATGCTGTCAGAGCCTAAAACAGACAATAGGTGCTGAGCTGGCATATAGCCATCACAGTTCAAACATGTGATGAGATTGCTGGCTTCTTTAAGGAAAGGGGTCCCCAACTGGTGAAAGCAGAGGTCCCCCAGTTGAACTGGGGTTCATCAATATCAGGAGATCTTTGCTGCCCACAGGGGTTTTCTGGAGCAATGAGGGCGAATTGGGAACTTTTCAGAACTGGAGCTGGGCATGATCAGAAAGGCTTGCACCCCCTCAGCCTACCTGTGCGAGAAGGGGCTGAGGACCAGGGAAGGGACAGCAGGGCTGCATAAGGGAAATTTGGGAATCCTTCCTCTCTAGCACACACAGTTTGGTTTTCCTGGCTGTTTGGAGCACTTGTGGCTTCAGTAGATGCATGATGGAGCACAGAGCTGTTTGACATCAACATCATATCTTCATCTCAGTTTGTCTATTATGAGCTGAAGCTGTATCTGAGAATCAGTCTGATCCAAGAGAGAACTTCCTCCTTACTGTCGTGGGACACAGTAGCTGTGGGAAGTCCACTCACCAAATTAATCCCCACTGGTGTAACCAGCTACACAAAAACAGGGCATTATAGAATTACAGAATCACAGAATCATTTCAGTTGGAAAAGACCTTTAAGATCATCGAGTCCAAGCATCAACCATGCCCACTAAACCATAGAATCATAGAATCATTTAGGTTGGAAAAGACCTTTAAGAAGGTCTCTTCTCTTTATGAAGACTACCAGCTCTAAATGCCACTGAAATCCATCCTTATTCTGCCTGTCTTGGGATAGTTGTATGAGATGGAATTGCCATGTGATTAAAGGCTGCCTTATAAAAGCTGTGTTATCCATTGACCCACATCAGCTAAAGGCACTTAGAGCAGAGCTGGGCTGAAGCATCCTGCCTACCACCTGCCGCCTTAGTACAGGAAAAGCTATCTATTGGTCAGGTTTTTTCCCCAGGTGATAAATCACTAGACCCAGCCCTGTGGTTCTATATTAAATCAGGCATTGCTTTTGATTGTTTCAGCTACCCTGCAAAACTGGAAAGGTCTGATCAGACTTTGCTAATAACCTAAAAGACACTCAATCACCACCTTCTAACCATCTCCTTGACATAATTTGCAATGGTTTGAATAAGGCAATAGCTTTGCAGCTAAGCCCCAAGGCTACTTACCATCTTATATATCTTTAATAACATTTTCAAACCTTTGTTTTTACTTTCATGTGCACATCTAACAATGTGCTTTGAACATTCCAAATAACCATTGACAGCTTAGAAAGGAATAAAGAACAAAATGAATGGCACTAAGTACAGCTTTGCTGACTGTTTTGTGAGCATGATCACAAAACCATTTGCACAGAGATTTGTTATTATCCCTGGGTGGGTTAAAGCATGTTTTTAAAACAAAACAAAACAAACAAGAAACCAAAAAACCAAACAGGGCAGGGCCCAGATTCTGAACCTACAAAAAAGCTAATAAATTCCAGCTAAAAATGCAGTTCCTGAGCTCTTTAAAGTTGTAATGCAATGCCCACTGGTTAACTCTGAAAAATGGGCTGGAATTTTGAAAATAAGTGACTATAGTGCAGACTTACAGTGAACTGTGTAGCCCATGGACTGAATTTGTTTTACAGGATTTGTTTTATGGCCTGCTCCCTGCTGGCCTCTGTCTTGAGCAGCTTTTAGATGCAGTAGGGAGCTGGCTGTGAACTGGCTGAATGGTTTTGATGGTAGCGGCTCCCTCCCAGCAGTACAAGAACTCTCTCCCCGGTTCATGATCAGAGCTGCACCTGCCACACACTGCACTTTGGCTGAGTGGTGAATCACAGATATCCCCAGAAAAGACTGCCCAGAGTTGGTTGCTGCTGTTAAAACAACTAATCCAGCCTGCAGCCTGGTCCAAGGGGCCAGCAGCAACGAAAGGGTGGAAAACAGCATGCAGGGGGGCAAACAGATCTGGTATGTGCATGGGTGGTAGCCAGCTTCTCAGAGATGGTCTGTGACCCTTCTCTTACCACATGAGTAAAATGGAGCCAGCCTGTCAATCAGTAAGTGATCATCACATCAGCGTAGATTGCAAACATGTCTAGTCTTGTAAAAGGAAGGAAATATAGCGTATGACCCCCATAAAAGGTTATGTGACCTACGCTAAGAGTCAGTTCACTTTGTGAGACACCATGCAGACCAACACAGGGCCAAATGAAGTGTGAAAACTCTTTTGAGTTGTGCAATAAAACTATATGGTTTTCCCCTGTAGAGAACTTCAGGGTGAGATTTGCAGGAGGAATTAAATGGGAATTTCCTCTCTAAGCTTTTGGGAATCCCTCCTCCTCCAACACAGTTATGAGCTCTTTAGTCATCAGCTAAAGATCCTGCCTGCAAACAAAAGAGAGTTTTTCAAGGAAATGAGTGTCTCCAGTGGGAATATTAGCAAAGGGAATTGTATTTTCGGAGACAGAAACATTTGCCCCACTAAGCAGCAAAACAGACTAAAATAGTCAAATGTAAAATATATACGTTTCTGAAAGCAATTGTCTTAAAACTCTCAGTTTGCATCAAATTGGGCCACAGCTCAATCACAAAACTAGGAATTGAAACACCATAGAAGGCCGTTCCAAGGAATCCTCAACTATTAAATATTTACATGTCTTTTGAAGATGTAGGCAGAATTCCTAGCTTAATGATTGGAATAGGCCTGTCCTAATCCAGAGGCACTGAAGGATCTCAATATGGATTCAATTATTTAGATTTTAAAGTGATGAGGAAGTGATAGTTTTGTTTTGGTGAGAATATATGATGGAGCCACATTTTCAGGCTTGCTGTCAAATCTGCAACTGTGAAAGTCAATAACAGGACATTCCTCTCAACCTGTGGTGGTGCAGCTCCCCGGGGCCACTCTGAGATCTCAGGATAAGCTATGCATACTTTGGGAAAACGTCCCATTGTGCTGTTATCCTGATTACAAGTGCAGAGACCTTAACACCTGGGCCATCTGCTGCCTGAATTGTATATCACAATGACTCAGCCTGAGTTGTGGCCAGAACGTAAAATAATGACCAAAGCCAGTCATGTCAAGACCCTATAAATAGCAATCCAGGGAAAGGCCTTTTGGGCTCTCTGGGACCACAGCAGGCTGTGTGACCCAGTGTCTCCCCCTGAGCTGGGATGCCTCTCAGGGTAGATTTCGTGAGGATTGAAAGATCATCGGTCAATGATTTCACGAGGACTTAAAAGGCCTGATTTCGTGAGTTTTACTGACCGTACGTTGATGAATGCTGGCACATAAAACTGAGTAATCATGAAACTCATGAAAGGGAAATTTAAATCATAGGTTAACCTCTGTGTGTGTCGGGGGGGGTAAAATTTGGTTCAGAACTGTTGTATCTGTGCATGCGTGCATTTGCAGTTTGGTTCGGAACTATTTGCCTGTCTCTGTGTGATTTTGTTCAGAACTATTTTGTCTGTATGTGTGGTTCAGAACTGTTATCTGTCTGGTGAGTGTGATTTGATTTAACCTCCACCTGTGTGTGCAACCCTGCTGTAAGTTTCGGGTGATCCTTGCCATTTTCAAATCTTTAACTAAGACACAAATTTGATTGTAGCAAATTCCATCTAATCACTCTGTTAAATTGGCTGATGATTAAGTACTGTTAAAATTATACAACCTAATCTTGTGATCTATCTCAAAAATATTAATAAAACCTAAACTGCTGCTAAAGCAAAGCCATGCAACAAAATCTCATTCGCGACACAACCAAACCTTTTTTGTATGCTCATTTCCTCTCCTTGGTTGTCTGTTATTTTTATTTTTTAAAAAGTATTAAAATACAGTTGCTATCTTTGGGGGTCTTATTACTACTCCTGCTTTGGATATCTGTATTTTATAAAGCTCCTTGCTTGGTCTGCAGGCTCTAGGAGTCATAAAGGTCACTGCCATAGCCAGACAACCCGAGAAGATTTTAGTAGTTGAAATATTTTTGAATCAAGATTTAGAAATTCTGGCAAAAAAATTTAAAGATTTGTAAAAGAAGGAAAAGGTGTGCTAGAACCACTTTACAGCACAATCTGAACGTCTTGTTTGTGCTGTGTACAGTGCTCAGCAGATGTATTCATTAACAAGATTTCTTCATGAAGGAGCCCAAAATACATTTGACCCATAATTATTGAACAGATTTTGTTTAATTGTAAATGTGCTACATAGCAATCTGGTTCTGCTAGAATGTTTGTTTTCTGTAGTATGCCACAATTCAAGGCACCTTCATTCCTGCACCTGCATTTTCACCTAAACATCATGGACCCTGCTCAAGAGTTACCTCAAAACATTCTTCAAAGATGCAGTTTGCAGGCTTTGAACTGTGAAGAACCTTGACCATAGATTAGAAAAGCAAAAAAGTTTGAGTGCCTTCTGTTCAAAAATCTGTGCAAGAGTGTAGATATAGCACTTCAGCTAAAGGGTACACAGGAGGTGGGGAAAAAGCTACCCTCCTGAGACACTGCTATCTGACAGCAGCTGGGATACAGCTAGTCACAGATTGCAGGTTGCAGTAGCAAGAGACAGATTCAACTTCCCTCACAGAAGGAAGATACCAACCTTGGCAAATTCTCCACACTGACTGCAAGCCAAACAAGTTTCATTCCCTGTGCTGTTCTACTTTGTGGCATTTTTCATCATTATGGAATCAGAGCAATGTAAAAAGTATCTACAAGATGATGTTTGCTCCCTTAGCCCCTCCCCAGGGGTAAAAGCACGTGCAGGGGAGTATTTTATTTTAGCAGACTTTTTTTTTTAGCTGGCTCTCTCCTTTTGGGTAATAAATATAAATGATGCTCTCATCTTTACTCCCCCTAACATAAAAACAAAGGCGTGCGCTCAGTATTTGGAATGAGATGAGAATAGTAGCGCTAATGGCTGTAACTCTGCAAGAGAAGGATAGAGGGCTGAGGATTGTCAGTTCACTCTTTGCTAAACTTCCTAGTGTCCCTGATACCCCAAGGCAGAAGAATTCCACAGATTATTGCACGGAGACTGTATTTAATTGTAATGTAATTACCCAGCCTCACCTTAGAAGATAGGACAGTACAGTTGACTGTCTTGTGCAAAATCCATCCACCTTATCTATTTTTATCCACAGCATTTTCTTCCATATTAAAAAAAAAAGAAATTGAATGTTTCCTTACCCGTGTGTCTAGATTATATGCTGTCTTCTTTAAATCCTGCAGAGCCCTCTGCATGAACTCAAATGCATGGCAATCAACACAGGGACGACCTAGGGGAGCATTTAGTAGAGAATCATGACTATATGGCACGTAGTATTAAGCAGAAGGAATAAACAGTGATTTTGAGTATGAGGAAGAGCTACAGAAAATTGTCCACAGAGTGAGTACTGGTGTATGTACTCTTGAACAATCCAGATTACTGTAAATGGTCCATCATGATGGTCCACCCAGTCTCTCAATGACAAAAGAATTACTTCAACAAATTTTCATTAAATTTTTCTTCCTCCTTTATTGCTGTTCCCCTCATCCTTCTCTTGTCACAGTTCACAGTGTGGAAATACTAAACCCATAACTTGAGTCTTTAATTTTTCTCTACCAGTCCTGAGCACATTTTCGACCTCATCTTCAGATTTTTCAGACTTTTCAGAAATTACCTCTGAAACCATGAACCTGTTCCCTGGAAAATCTTGCTTCCTAGTCTCAGAAACTTGAGCTCTAAAGAGAAAGCTAATGGAATAAAATTGACTACAATATCACAAAGACAGATCACTTAGCCTCTAACTTTGAATATGATACAGCTTTGTCCAAAGCTAGTGAAGCAAGTAGCAGATAAACACAATGCCCTGTTATTAGTGGGCATTGCTGATAAGCAGAACTGCTGCATTCTGGACTAATTGCAGTGTTTAAGATAGTATTCCCGTATCTAGATATCCAGTCTGAAGGTCACAAGTCTTGCTTTGCCTTGATCATCATGTAACACAAAGCTGTGCCCTGACAGATAGCAGTACTGAGACAGAACAAATATAGACATGATGAAATGTCTTTGAATCATCAGGCTCTACATATGCTGTTATTTGCTTCTCAATGCCTGTGCCTCTCTGACAACTTCATAGGAAATACTGCACAAGTGAGAAATTCTGAGTGCAGGTTTAGTTTGCTCTTTGAGGTCCGGTAAGGAAGAAAGGATGAAACCTAGAGTGATGTTGGAAAATCCTGCAGTGTCTGCCAGCCTATTTTGCAAACACTTGATATTTGACTGATTACTACCTCCCTCTGATAAGCTGGAGTATGAGCTTCCAGCTCATGATCTGTGTGCTAACCAGCAGACAGGAATCCTGCCTACTGGAGAAAAAAGGAGTCTGCCAAATCCTTCAACTGGATAAGAAAAAAAAAAAAAAAAGAGATAAAAAATAAGCACTAAGCAGTATTAAAGGCTTCCTCTCTCATTGTTGTACGACCACCCAACCTTAGTGTTATTATATTTGCACCAGACAAAAGGAGAGGACAGCATTTTCCACATCAACAACTTGATGCAAGGATGGACCTGTCATTATGTTTATGAGGTAAAATAAACTCAACACAGATCAGCAAGGGAGAATTAGGTGGTTGAAGGCTGCAAGACTATGTGTTGACAAAGTGTGCTTTCTTGGCATCTTCACTGTGAGTTTTTTTAATAAAAACTACTGACTCTAATACAGTAGACATTACCAAGAATGAAAGATGTAATGAACAGTCAATGCCAGTTGAAAAAAGAAAATCGCAATAATGTCTCTGAAAAGCAAACTGGGTGATTCCTGGCATAGAAAGGGCTAACACAATGAAAGAGCTGTACAAAAGAAAAGGTGCAGAACAGTGCCAGATTTCAGGTACAAGCAAGACAGCAACAGGCAGGAGACAAGGGTAAGAGAATGGAGAGCTTTGGATGCAGGAGAAAAACAGCACTGGTATGCTATCAATTTGTGGTTTTAAAACAACATAAGCAAGACATGTCCAAAATAGTTCGAATTATTTGGACAAGCTTCAGTGATGTGAAACCCTGCAACATTAAAACTACAGTACAATCTGTATGGGTGGTACGTACTTTCAGCTGGTATGGCTGTTCCCGCTTCTTGGTCAGATCTAACAGGCTCTGCAAGAAGCAGTGCAACCACAAAAACTAAAGGAACTGTAAGGACCGCTCTTCTCAGAAGGTGGGGTGCCAGCATCTTGGGAACAGGTGCTTCTCTGTTTATCAAGAGACATAAACAAGTTAGTGAGGAACATTACAGGTACAAGGGTTTTGTTACAAAGAACTTAAATGTTCCTGATGGCTAAAGCAGGACAACGTTCTGTCCCTTCCTGATTTTTAAGTTGGTGAATGCTAAGCAAAAGATGTTGTGTAAGAACATCGAATCTGCATGTACTGAATGCAAGAGTACAGCACTCCTCAAAACACCTTGTATTTTACATTTGGAAGGGCAATAGAGGGAGGCAGGAAACAAAAGGTTTTACCCTATGTTGCCACAAACACATAACAGAACAAGCTTGCTCTTTGATACATGCAATCCACTGTTCCAGACACAGCTAATCTGAAGCTGCAAATTCTGCATGAACACTTGCAGCACGTGCAAACCAGCAATTCATCCAGGAAAGGAGCAGCATTATACACATCCCCTTCCTGTGCACCTCAGCCTAAACATTAGAGTAGGGGATGATTCAGAAGCAAGACATACACGTACATGTAGAGTCACAGATATATTTGGGCTCACACCAAAAAAAGATCTTGTAATGTAATTCCTATAACCTCAGAACTGGATTTCCTATCCCTCCCACTATTTTGAAGTGATCTGATGTGATCCTTTTTCTTATTTCTACAATCCTTACAATAAAGGGATTAAAATCATAACAGGCGGCTTGGGTTTTCTGTTTTAATTAATGGTGATCTGCAATCAGAGCAAGTACAATCAAAGACACCAGGCTTTGCAACAGGATGCAGCCGAGTGTCTCCAAGTAACAGTAAATTAGGATAATACCAGCCTCCTTTGAAAGTACCTAATGCAGGAGCCTCCTGGTCAGTAGGAGCAGAGGCTATCCTCATAGTTGACTATGAGTGCTACAAAGATTCAACAAAACAAAGCAGATATACATTGTTAAACTTTTTCAGGGTACCTTACACATCACCCACCCCAGCGTCAACTCAGCTTCGCATGCGAGCCCAGCTGCAAAACAACTGCTGGCCAAGTGCAGCAATCACCTTAGATCACATCTAACTACTGCCTCTTAGTTATTCCGTGGGAATTTGCTATCTGCGAGAAATAATCATGACAGGCTTCAAGGGTTGTCTCTCTCTGCAGTGCAACTGGGAACGGAGACAGATCTGTGCATGGACTTCTGTGAAAAAGTCACCCCCTCTAACAAAGGAAAAAAATATCAGTACCTGATCTCTCTCTTGTCTTTGTGATGGTCTCTTTGAAATGGCCGCTGCAAACTGCTAACAGAACAAGTGCAGCATTTCTGAGCATGTGCACTGTCTCTTTTTAACCTTCTCTGAAAGAGGTTATTACTATGGGGAGATTTCTGCCATGGCAACAATGCAGAGCACTGCAGCACACAGCACAGATTTAAAGAGGAACAGGCTGTGTCTCCCGGAACTGGGGAAGGATGCTTCAGCTTTGACATGCAAGTTCCAGCAGTGACTTACCTGCTCTGTGCAAGGTTTTTAAAGCCAGGCCATTTGATTCATCTCTCTTGAAGTCTGCTGAATGGTTTTCCCAAAGTCTGCTCAGCTGGATGTGGTGCCTGATTCAAGCAACTTGCTTCCCTAGTGCCTGAAAATAACCATGAACAAATTACACCTGCTTTATGAGAAACCAGGAAAAAACATAGGATCACATTCAGGAACTGCAGGACACGTCACAGGTGAGACTTTGGTGAAGGCCAGGAATTGTTCAGCCCACAGTCTGGCATTTGAATGGTTCTGAGTTACAGGGGTCATAACCACTCATGCATGCTTTCCTAGGCGTTTCTGTGATCCCAGTCTCAGGCCTGCCAGGAACATCTGCAGGAGCACAGGCACTTAAACTCTGAGTGGGAACCTGAGTCCAAACTCAGAGTAAACTTCACCCCCTTTCAATGCCCCACGAGCTATACTCCAGAACAACACTGATGGCGCTTGTGCTGAATGCAATAAAATAATGGAGCACAGATGGTAAAAGTGCTTTTGTCAAAGCAAAGCTAAGTTCAGGGGTTGCATTTCCCCCCCCCCCAAACATATTTCCCATCACAAATCAGATACTAGCAGTTCTTGTTCCAGAGACAGTGAGCACAGCTGAGGGCAGGCACAGCGCTGAAAAGCATGCACAGAACTTCAAAGGGAGAGTGCTCTGTGTTTACTTTAGCTGGTTCAGTAGGGACTCAATCTTAAATGCTTTCATGGTGAAAGTTGGGGCACTCAGTGTCCAGGAAGGTCAAGCATACAAGCTTTTGGTTTTTTTCATGAGCAGAAACTCCTTCTCAGAATTATGACTAAATTGCTGGCTAACATTTTTCTTTTCAACATGCTCTATAACCTGTCTCTCCTGTACAGCCCTTGGGGAATGGTTTGTTCCCATTAATTCAACTTTTTAAGTAAGATGCTAAAATTTCAAGGTTGTTCAGTGTGTAACTATGATGCTGTATGAAGTTACCGCATCCATGAGCAGAGTCAAGAGGGGATTAATTATAGTACTGCCATCCTTATACATCACAAAAACAGAAAGAAGGGGAAAATAATTTTTAAAGACTGTTCTTTTGGGCAAAAAAGATTTAGCATTTCTTGCAGACATAACCATGCAGGATTTGTTCTGATTAATTATTTGCCTATACACAATTTACAAATGCAGAACTTTCTTCATGATCATTCTCAGCCATCTAATCTCACACCTTGGCCTCTCTTCCTGATGAATAACACAGATATTCACATATGTATACATACACACACATGTATCTAATATATGCCTTTTCTTAACCTGTGCTCTTGATCATTCCCAGTAAATCTTACCCTGTTCTCCTGAATCCTGTCCTTTTTCTATCAAAACAGTAACGCCAAGCAGCCAGCCCTGGTAGCTTGGGTGTTAGCACTGATTCATTCTTCTAGACCCATTCAATGGGCTTCTGACTCCACAAAATACAATTTTGAGAATCTGTTTCTGCCATTCTCAGCTGCCAAATTCCTTGCTCTAACCACCTCATACCAGCTACTGTGACCTCCCTCCTTTAGCCTTGTCCTGAGTCTACTTGTCCTGCAAGGAACAACTTCCTTTTTAGTTTTTTAACCACATTTCCTCTTTATTCACTTCTCCCCACTCTGTACTTTGTTAAGCACCAGCTTTTCTCTTCACTGAAGCTAATACTTTCTCAAGTGGAAAATATCAGTTCACCAAGGAGGAGACTTTCCACAGAGGAGGTAGAGACCCCATTTTAGGATATTTTTTATTTGAAAAATGTTTTGAAAAAAAAATTCAAATTGATAATTTCTGGCTTTCTGCTTCAAAATTATTTCCTTTTTAAACCTAAGCTTAACAGAGTAAAAATACACTTCATACTCAGTTCATGGAATTGCAGAGTAGGAGCAGCTCTTATCTTAAGGATATTGGGGTGCATCCCCACCAGAACATTACAACCCCAATAAAATCTTTCTTACTCTTATTTCACTTATGTATGAAGTGTGGGTGGTACAGATGCTAGCCCTAGCATACCCCAAAACTGGAAGTAGAGACCAGAACTGGGACTACATAGCACCCGCAAAACAGCCCTCAGTGGCGATTTCACTGGTGTGTCTGAAGTTGCAGTGGTGGTCATGCAGTACCTCAGACTGAGTGTGAAAAGTGACATTTGGGTGAAAGCTGGAATGTCCTGACTCCCCAGCTGCCTGGTGGGATCATTCATGAGATAAGCAGAGAGAATTTACAGTTTCTTTTTATAATAGAGTTGAACACAATGGAATTTTTTTTCAAGATCCCCACCAGCTAAAAAGCATCAAAGCACTGTTTCTGAGATTTCAATTTTTATCTTGATAGCACATGTTTTGATACTATAAATATTTCTGTGGGATTGGGAGAAAAGCTCAAACCTTTCCTTCTAAGCCTCTTCACTGCTTGGTCTCTCCTTGGCTCTTAAATCTAATACTCTGTCACAGCAGAAAACTTTCTTTCCTTGCTAAAGATAACAGATTCTGTCACTTCTCCTGCAGACACTTTTATACTTTCTCACAGCCTGCCCTCTAAATCATGGTAAAAATCTCCCCACAAGGTACCATCTTCTCCTCCATCAAATCCTCTTTCAAGATTTACCTCTTCCATGAATCCTACAAAGCGCTGCTGCTTGGTGGAAGCTGGGGAGGAACCTAGCTGTGACTGCTGATGGTATGCAAATGTGCTCATTATACCAATATCTCACTGCCTCACACCTCACGCTGTGTCCCCATCCCCCGCCTCCCCCATTGTCATCCTGCTGTAATCCTGGGCTGCGATGGCTTCAGGGCAGGGGCTGTGTTTGCACTTGTTGGCGAAGCACCCCAAGGCTGGAGTGTTGATTGAGGCCTTCAGGCATATGTGATGAATAATAATGTCAAACTACCTAAAGCTGATCACATTATCCCACACTCTGATATATGAGCTATTCATAGAGCAAGCCTCTTATTCTTTTCCTTCCAATTTAAAGCTCTTGGGAAGTGTCAGAGTGACCAGATTAAGAAATGAAGCTTTCCTTTGTTCCCTGAACAGGTCTTGCACATTGTGGTAGTAGCAAATAATTGAAATTATTCCTCCATTTTCTACACGAGTAATTTTAGGAATAATTTCCTTGTCAGTAACTCTGATTCCTGCAGTCCCTATCTGTCAGAGTATGGCTCATCTGAAATCATTCCAGGCCCCAAAAGTCTTGAGTTTCAGTGCAACACTAAGGCTGGGCTCATGTCCAAGTCTGAAGCTTCCACACAGCTCTTGGGGACACCTGCATTGTCAGAACTACTTACTGCTTTTTGGATGAGATGCTAAACTGGGGTCAAATCTTTCAGCATCCCTCTGGGAGTTGAGAAGCATTTAAAAAATCCCATGGCAATATTCAGGAAGGGCTAGCATTAGCTGAGCTATCCTTGGCTTGCACTGCCCCTGTCCACCCTCCTGCACACACATCTTTGGGGAAATAAGCTGTGTTCCAAGCTGTGCTTGAGCTATTTCTAGGTACATAATAGTTGCAACTTTAACTAGTTTGCTAAGTCCACAGGGATGTCTTACGTACTTTGCAGCAACTATACAAATATGCACGCATATGAATGGGCTTTGAGCTGGAGGGGAACAAACTGCTATCTTTACAAGCTTCCCATTCTAGAACCAGACTTGAGAGTCCAGGGGCCTCTTCTAACACGGGTGGCCTGGAAAAGAGACCTCTCAGCTGAGAAGCAGTGCACCGTTAGCCAGTTTCCTTGCAAAGGCTGACTTGAAAACTAGCAACTGAGGAAAAATAAAGGAAACAAGACTGCTAAAATGGGAAGCTTATCAATGACCCTTTTACCCCCAACAGATGTTTATTACCCAAAGTCTGCATATCTGCATAAAGACTCTTAAACTTCAGAATCCAGAAGAGCCGTTATCAGGGGGCTCCAGATCCATTGTTGCTCTAGGAATCAACTGCTTTGCAGTCAGTTACCTGAGACCGATCCAGGATGACTTTTATGACAGCAATACTTGGATCTCATTGATGATCAATAATTCTGACATTAATATCTCTATGATTTAATGGCTTAAAGATGGATGTACCTTCATAAATCTATGTTTGAAAACAGCATCTTTCACCTGAGTTCATGTTTACAAGACACTTGCAAGCTGATAGATGTGGCTTCTCCTTTTTACAATTTTCTTCTCCCTTCTACAGTGACAATGTTACAGATTGTAAGCTGCTTAGTGCAGTACTATCCTGATGTTGCACTAACTGTGACTGCAGTTTCCAGCTAGGAGTTTACTCATGTCTGCCTTCAAAATACCCTGTGAATGAATTCCTCATTTGTGAACCAGGTATATTTTTAGACACTAGCCAGTGACAAATGAGCAATTAATGTTCCTTAAGTATCATTGCAGTGGTCACAATCTTGGCTGAGATGCTTGAAAACAGACCAGAACCACCCCTGCTAAAAGCACAGCTAGTTACCGCATAAGTGACTGAGTCAAGTATCAGTGATCAGAGCTGGGACAGACTCTCATCCTCAGGAGGTCTAGAGCTCAATCTAGGCAGGAATCAAGTTCTAACACACATTCATTAACAGATTACACTCCCTGAGCCCTCAAGCTCACCTGTTTACCATTCTAGAAGGGAGACAGTGACCACCAGGGCAGAATGGGTTGTTCCTGGGAGAACTTTTTCTAACTGTTGGCAAAAAAAAAAAAAAAAAAANTGGGTTCTTCTGAAAGAAAAAGCATGAAGAATCCTATGTTAGTCTTCTCATTTACTAAGTTACAGTTAGTAATATCAACTACTGCCAACCTATGTTAGCAACCCCAATGCCAAACATGCTGTCCAAATGCAGTGCAGGGCACTTCCCACACTGGAGGATGATTGCCTTCCTATGCTCTGACATCCAGGCTTGGTTTCTAAGTAATGTATTCTTTCATTTTGAGCATCCTGGGAAGTATCTTTGTTTTCTTCTGCACTTGTCCTCCTGGCTATGTTACTAGTTTTCATGGCACACTGCTGTAAATCACATGAATGTACGCAGAAAGACAGCATCTAGGCTCTAGCTAGTGTAAGATCCCCGTCCAGTTTTAGGCAGCCAAATCCATGGCAGCTCTGCTTTAAGACTGTTCATTCACTGTCCACTTCCAACACGTGTTAGAATACGCAAGGCAGTAAGTATCTCATGCCCCAGCAATATCAAACTCATCTTACGAAACACAACGGTAGTTCTGCAGCTCTGAGATTATGCAGAATACACTTTAAGAGAGCTGAGAACAAATCAGTCTTGTTGAGGGCATTTGTCTGCACAAGTAGCTTCAGAAGAAATATGGTGAATCCAGAGTCTGACCAGAATTAGAAAATGCTGCAAAATCTTCCTCTCAATAAAAGCCTTTCAATATCCAGCAACCTCCCAGAAGGTTGAAATGCTGAAATGCTCCACTGAAGTGCTTCTTTTTCTCCTGAACTCTTTCTAATCTTCACACCTACTTTCTCAAAAAGCAACAAAAATCCCTACCATGGGCAAAAAAAGTGTATTCTAAGTCAATGAGGTTGTAGAAGGGAAACAAATATGCCAAGATAATAGGTGTATAAAAAAATCTAAAACAGACAGATACATATTATTTTAAGGTCATGCTGGACTGGACTTTGAGCAACCTGATCTAGGGAGAGATGTCCCTGCCCATGGTAGAGGGGCTGGACTAGATCTTTAAAGGTCCCTCCCAACCCAAACCATCCTATGGTTCTATGATTAATAGGTGGCAGAAAATCATAGAAAACTGAAAATCCAGGAAAAGGAATATTTTCCTCTTACGGACAAAAAATAACAAGCTGCCCATCCACACAAGAAAACCCTTTGTACTCCCATCCCTCTCCGTGAAAGGGCAAAGATTCATCCATAACTCATTTACTGATATGAGAAGGAGATAGTGATAAATTTAATTTTGTCATGTAGGCTGAAGGACATGTAGGGAGCAGCCCCACATACAGGTCAGACTGAAGGGAGATTTCCTTTTGTGGAGAAAAGAGCAAGGACGGTCATGCAGGATACAGACAGAAGTGGGGAGCTGAAGTTAACATAGCCATAAAGCACAAGTGGTATGAGATAAGAAAGTAGGTTGGGTAGGGGAGAGAAGAAGGGCTAGTTTAGCTGGGAAAGTGGAGGAAAGATCCATTTTCTTGAACCTTTCAAGTCCTCAGACGACATTGGTGTAATTGTGATGAACAACAATGCTTTATATTTGGAGGTGGACAACAAATAATTTTTTTCTAGACCCTCTCAAAAATGTCAGTAGTGCTATACAGCAGTCTGAGAAAGAAACAGATATCCTGACTTTGAAGGTCTAGAACTGATGCATGAACTACAAAGTGTTGCTCAAGGGATGTAGACATCAGGGCGACACATCATAAGGAACGGGATGTCATCATGCAATTTTGTTGTATGGGGTACTCTCTAGATATGTCCCATTACCATGACTTCTGTGGATTACTGTTTTTAGAAATGTAAACCTCAGCAAATCAAGAAAAACAGGATTTTCACTGTTATGCTGGAACCCAGAACTGTCAGAAAGCCATAAGCATGTCTGTCTGATAGGTGAATCTGCCTGCCAAAACAGCTGAACACTTCTTCCAAAACTCAGCACTGCCTGAGTGGGAGTTAGACAGGTGCTTATACAATTTTAATAGCTTGAAATACTGCTCATTTTTAAAAGCAGGAGCAGGTTATTTACAGTGCAGCCAAATTTTCGAGGTGAGGAGGAAGAGAAATCACAGAAGATATTTTACTGAGCGCTTAGAGATGTGCACAGGACAGTACGGCAGCTGAGAGAAAAGGAAAGAGGTGTCTGTGAACAAAGCTCTTCCCTTTCTTACTTAGCCTCTGCTCCTTTCATATATTCCTCTTGTCTCTTGTACAATTTCTACTGTAATTATTCATTCTCTCTATCTCTGACTCTTAGTTCTTTGTCCCCCATTTGACATCCTTTGTTCTCTCAGCCCCTGATACTCTCCTGCAATCCGATGCTCAGCTACAGTGTGTGAATGGTGACCCCTGGTTTGGGCCCTCAGCTGCCTGAGTACAGTTTAGTGACCCTCCAGAGAAATAATTGCTAGTGCACCTCTCCACCGCCTTATCCCTCTGCCAAAATGCTGTTCTCTAGAAAGGTGGCTGGAGCAAACACATTGGCTTCTCATAGCCCTTGTAGTTGGTAGTCTGGCATACTATGCCAGAACAGATCATAGAGAGCTTTGTAAAGGGCAACATGGAGTGTCACTGAATGACTACACGCTTGTCCCATCTGCCAGAATTAGCATCAGCTCAGCTGCTTTCTGCTCCTAACACAGCGAGCTCCAAGCAGTGCAAACTGTAAACAAAGATGTAAATGAATGTAAAACAGAGTCCTGGTTTTAAAAGTCATGTAACCACCCTGAGAACTTCAAACGTGTGGAAGTCTCTCAAAATACTGCGGAGATAGTCAGTGGCATAGGTTCCCTGAGATCAGTCAATAAAGCAATGTGGGTACTGGGACTGTGCTGAATCAGTGTATATCAGCTATTTGGAGACAGTAGGACACAAAAATACACTTTTTAAAAAGTGAATGTTATAGGCAAGGGAGGGCTGGGAGAAAAAATATGTCCAATCCATCGCCCCAAAAATAACAGCTGGCTCCAAGTCAAACCCTCAGCCATTAGCAGGAGGCCCCAAAGTGCTGAAAAGGCCCCCACTAGAGGTTCTCCGCCTTTTCCACACTGAGGCCCATTTTGCATTTTCTAGGACTTTCTACTTATTTTTAAGGGTATGGGAGAGACAAGGCAGTAACCACCTGGTTATTCCCCTTCATTCTTTCTGGATGAGGAGTCTGCAACAGGGAGGAGTGCCCTGTCCCCAGGAATGTGGACAGCCCGCAGTATCATCCTGCATTATTTTAGTGCTATGTTTGAATCTGCAATAATGTACAAACTACTTCTCATCTCCACATCTCAAAGAAGGAGAGAAAAGAACAAGGCAGAGCTCTCAGTTGCATAAATACTTTTCTCTTGCCAAGGAAATCTCTGGGCAAGCATCCTGCATTTTTATCCCAGAGAGCAGCATCCTCTCCTCAGAAAGCAGGTGTCTTTAACTTAGTTTCCCACTACATTCTGGAAATTGCATCAGGAGGGAGAAAAAAGAGATTATGTGATGGTTAAAAGATCCAGTTTTTCAAAGCATAAATTCCTGCAATGTCTATGCTAATAGTGCACTTGTGATACACTAATTTTGCTAACATGAGCAGCCACCTTTCAAGAGTTACTGTTTAATCTAATATGACCCTGAATCACTACGGGGCAATGGTTTCACATCTAGGGCATGTGATTGTGATACAGGGAGATTTTTTAATAAGCAATTTGAAAAAAATATTTTTCAAGATTTAAAAACCAAAAATTCTTGTGGATTTATGGCATCTTTACAATATAGTTGAGGCAAAGAAAGGTTTTCAAGTAACATTAAATGAAGTATCCTTTTGACAAAGAGGTACCAGGGCTCCCTGCAAGTGTTTGAAAAAGCATGCCCTATACATGGCAGATAAACGTGGCTACAGTGTACTGGGTTGTTAAAGCTGAGTTACAACTTTTATTGTGAACCTCACTTAACCTCTCCAATTGCTAATTTTTTCATACACTGTTCTGGAACAGAAGTTAATTTAGGGAAAGCACTTTAAACAGAACTGATGCACTGGTGTGAGAACAAAACAAGCCTACTATTCCTTGTTGGTTCCAGTGGGGTTTTCTGAGACTAAAACACTCCCACTTGGCTCAGCTGTTTTTGTATTTAAACTTGAATGGTTTTGAGTCAAAAACAAAGAACATCTGTTCGGCAATTTTAAAGCTAGAAGTATTTAACATTTTTCCCTTGATGCGCACGATTTGATTCACTGCCCTGTTGTATTGATATTACTGGAGGGGCTTCACACATCATTTAGAAGACAGATCAGCAATGCAGGACACCCAAGATGGCAAGCAGGCAGATAGCATGCTGTTGGGCTGGTGCAGGGCCAGGAGCCACAGCTTCTTTAGAGAGGCATTTGTGAGACCCAGTAGCTGTCAGCTCCTGGTTCAAACTGAGTTCTGAGCTCAGCAAAAGCTGCTGCCTTCCAGAGAGGAAAAGTACCTCCAATTAGCCAACCAGCTGCAGGACCCTGTTTCCTTGAGAGGCAGGATCACCTGGTTCCAGCCAGGTTTCTGCAGGAATACATACCCTCTTTTTGAGGAGAGAAAAATGAAGCACTCCCAGACCAGCAGAATGTAGTCCTCTTTAACCTGAACCTCAGCAGTGTCTCTCCTCATTATTACCACTTAGACCTGCAAAGCTGTTTTTCTGCTCCAGGCTTGCTGAAAAAAAAAAAAAAAAAAGCATACACATACTGTGAAATTTAAAAACTCTGAAAGAGGGGGAAGTATTTGCTGTTTTACTATCAGTTATTTTACTGGTTGGACTGTTTCTGCTTAGTCAACTCTTTTATTTATTGGAGAAAGTGTCAGATAGGTATTTTTTAAAAGGCTGTAATTAAGCACAGTCAGGAGTCATTAGATTATTCAAAAAGCCTGCTGCTTCCCATTAACTAACAGCAACTACCAAAACAAGAGGGGGTTTTATGGACTAGGCCTAGCTCTAAGTGTAAAAGTATCTTGGAGGGCAAAGGCACACACTCTACTTAGAGATCCCATCTTCATGCTATAGAATGCTGTACTTGGCGATTAGTTCCTTCCAAGCTGGAGTTGAAAATTGCTTCTTTCCACACGCTGAAATTAACAGAGGATTAAACTCACCTTTTGCATAAAAATGGGCTTTGAAGATTCATTATGCCATAAGTCACCTTTTATCTTGAGATCAGCCACTTAAATCTGATGCAGGTTGCACTTTTTTGCCAGCACTTTTTACCTTGGTGGAAAAGAGACTGGATATTGTGGTGTGGGATGTTTCTGAATCAGTGAATTCTGGCTTTTCTATCTTCTAACCAGTGTTAAATTGCAAATGTCATTGGAGGAAAAAAGGAGACTATAAAGGTAGCAGAAATGGTAACTCTCCAGAATAAAGAAAATACAGTCTTAAGACCCCATCTTCATCTGAGACAGACAAATGTTAAAAAATACCTTTGTTGCACCAGCAAAAAAAAAGCCATAAGAAAATGTTTAGGCACTGTTCATGTCACACCATACTATGTTGGCATTTCCTTTTGACACGCAGACTTGTCAGTTTTGAGCGTAGCTGTGAACTACAGATGCTTTTAAAATAAGAGATAGAGGAAAATAGATTCCCATTCAAAAATAGAACCTGTGCTGAATGTCTATTCCAGGTTTAAAAAGGTCTGAGATTTACTAGTCATACAGACAATTTTCCAGCTGCACTAACACTGAGGGAGGGAGAGAACATACTGAGGTGCTCTCAGTCCTTTATCTTTCAAGCTGGTTTTGAAATCTCTGAACAGAAATATTTCTTCTGTTTCTAGAGACCAGCTGTTCAACAAGAGATGGGAAATGGAGGGAGCAACAGACAAGCAGCTTTGAAATCTGCTCATATTGGCATGGCTGAATTGTATTAACTCATCCCTTGGCTGACAGCATACAAAATATAAGACAATTCACAGAGGATTTTCCCACCTGTGCATTTGTAAGTATGTAGAAGAAAATTAGTTATAGTCACTTTTTGCTGTCTCTCCAATGCTAGACATTAAACCAAGTGTGACTGGTGAGGGGCATCCTTCATTCTGGGTAACAGACTTGCAGTGGCTGGGGCTCACTATGTGTGCCACCTTTTGTTGGTTATCATCTTCAGAAGCCAACGCTGACATTGTGGAAGGGTGACTGAACTGAGGACAGATTAAATAGGAAGGCAAGTTGCAGGCACTGACAGGCCAGGAGCAGCCACTCATACAACAGACAGCAACAGAAATAGTGCACAGCAAACCACCCACCCAGTGCTGTGCTGCTGAGGAGCATCTTGATACAAGCACCATATCAAAATCCTCCAGACTCCCTCAAAGGCTTCTCTACTTATGACAGACAGACTAAATCCTGGAAATTCTCTCTCCTCCGTATTTGCTTTTACATGGCCTCGGTGCTATGTATATTTTGTGCTTTGCATTCACGTGCTGGGCTAACATCATGTAAAATTTTCAAATAACCATTGTTGTTCACCTTCTACTCCTATGAGAGAGAACGTGATGTTTGGGGAGCTTTTTTAGTTAAGTGTATGATGCTTCTGTGTCAGAGACAGCAGGCCAGAAACTTGTTCTTCCATTTGAAGGGATGACTAGTAATTTAAGATGATCCTTAATATCTAGAAGAGTTGTGTCTTCAGTTTGTGAGCTACTCACCAAAAATGCATCTTTGCTGGCAGTTATGACTGAGATGAAGGATCACATGCTCTCAGCAACCTCAGCAACCTTCCCTGCATCTGTATCTTGCTTGTCAGCACCAGCTTCCACATTGTTCTCCTTAATCATCCACCCAGCCCTGTCTATAAATTGTCTTTCTCCATTAAGTCTGATCTCTAGTTATGGACAGCAAAGACAGGAGGTATGGTGCCATGTGCAATGCTGCTCACCACTACCCATACTTGCAAGCCACAGCACCCAGATGAACTAAGTACTTCACAAAAGCTTCTGGACTCAGACTGGATGGCTGCTGAGACTTGTGCTTAGGGCATTTCTTTATAGGCATCTACTGAGGTGGCGCTTGAAAGTGACCCTAAAGTTTTCTGTAATTATCAGACATAGTCTTAACCTTTCTGTGCATGTGTTCTTCAGCTGGCAAATGAGGCTAACTGAAGTTCTCAACTCTCTCTAATTGAAAGGCTTTATTTACCTTTGTGGTAAAAAGCTTCATAGTGCTTCAGGAACTCCAGCCAACATCCCAGAGCAGTGTCATTTACAGTTCCCTGGCCAAGCCACAGAGCAGCGGGGAAATCATGACTGAGACCCTGAGTTTGAGTATGGGAAGCCAGTGTAAAGAGCAGGACTCAGTTTGATATGCATGTGGGTGTTTTGAGTTGTTAAGGACACATACTGCAGTGTTCTGTAGCAGTCATGTTTCCTGAAGACTTGTGGCATCATGCCAAGTATACAGTACCTGCTACCCAGGTCAGCTACCCAGCAGATGTGAGAGCAGGTTATGTTTCAGAAACTTTCCTCTGCCTCCATACCTCTTTACCTGCCAAAATGGGAAATGGATGTCTCTGGGCATCTTTCCAGAAGCCTCTGTACTGATGCACTCATGCAGCAAAACTCAAGTGGTACATTCATGTCCTTTTCACCTTGGTATTTCACTGCATAAGGTATTTGCCCTACCTTTGCTGCTCCTTTGGATGCCTACTGGCCTTTTGTCCATTTACCAAAGCAGGAAGTACCTAAGTAGGAATAAAACTGATTTAAAGTCTGACAGATCATTAGTATCTGCCAGATACTATTGGCTCCGGCTTCTTAACAATCATTACTGTTAATAAAAGTGTTAAGCTCTATAGATAGGTGTCCTTTCTGAAGTTACACCACTGAGGTGATATTTAACCCTTCTTCACATTTCCAAAAGTCAGGCAGGCTGTCATTGAAACAACAGAATAAAATCACCAGTCCTTGATCTATTCCTGTTTCTATTTAAAGGTGACAAACAGTTGATTTCACGTAAGATCTCATCAGCGTTCCTTAGTCAGCATGATTGTTCTGGACTTCCTGGCATTCTGACAAACTGAGCAAGTAAGGTTATATAGGAGCTTAGAGCTACGATGGATGGAAAGGGAAAGTAGACAATATACTGCCACCTTTTGGTTATAGAAATGAGAACAGGTATTATCTGGACAGATCTATCTAGTGGAAATTAAAAGACATCTATGCTTGTTTTCTGTAATAAAACAACTTGAAAGTCCATACAGTGCGAAATGCATCCCCTCATGTTCTAAAGTGTTGCTAGGAGCTTAGCTCACATATTTCACATTTGTTCAGTCTTGTTTGGGCTAATTAATAATTATCAATCAATAATTAATTATTTCTTTCATTTAAAACATATAGGGTTGAGTTCACTCACCTAAAACTAATGCTTTGCATCACTAAACTGATTGGAGGAACATAGCTGCAGAAATAGAAGGTACAAGATCTCATGCATTAGTAGCTTGTAAAAGCATGTCATAACGCCCGCGTGGCTATTTATGTGGACACACATAGTTAAGGCTTCCTGACACTTTCATTACTAGGTTTGTTATCAGTATGATCAGTATGTTACAACTTTTTAACTTTTTTTTTAACTGTTTGAGAGAGATTTTGTGTGCTGGCTTACTGCTGAGGTCCTGAAGGCTATTTTGTTTGCTTGTTTATTAAAAAGTTGGTTCAGCTGTCTGTGAGAATAAAAGAGGGAAGAATGCCCATCTTAACAAAAGAAATGCAAGATTGTTCTGTTAAAAGGTTTGTGCACCTTCTAGTTTGATGCAGAGCCTTGAAATCTAACAGAGGAGTAATCTATATCAGGGATATGCTTTTCACTGCTCCTATGAGTCACTGCAGAAATTTGTGCCAGGCAATAAGCCTTTGAAAATCTCAGTTCAGATATGTCCTGTAAAGACCTATGGGAGCTTGTGAGCTCAAGTCCATGAATGTTACTCTCAGTTCCCAGGTGCCAGAGGCTCTTTACATTTACTGCGCATACAGATTCACTGAGTGTGCCCCAGCCTGGGGCACAAAAATCCACCAAACACTTGATCTTGTTTCTCAGTGCTGGCACGGAGTTCTCAATCCCTTCTCCTAATATATCAGTAATGTCAAGGGGGAATCCCGTCTGCCTGTACTGCAGAAGGGACAGGAATTCTCCAACCACCATCAAAGCTGTGTTGATAGGCCTATAATGCCCTATACCAGTGACACATTGGGCCTTGGGACCTGAAGCCCTTGATAGTCTGCAAGATCTAGCTCTGGGAGTACTTGACAGGGTGCTGAAGGTCTCTCAGGTGGAACACCAGGACAATATACCCTCAGGGTGTCTGGCCATGAGATCACCTTACAGGACACTGCTCAAGCAGCCTGTGCAGACTGCACTTTGGTGCACCTCCCACCTGGACTAGCCCCAGTCACTCAACCATGAGCAAAGCTGTGCAGCAGACCTGAACTAGGCCATTATGCCACATCATGCAGTTGTTACACTTCACACACCGGTGCTTATGCAAAATGTCCCTTTCTCAGGAAAAACTTTCAGACCTTTAATATACTAATGGTGCTACCCTACACTGTCCGCTGCCCCATACTCCAAAAGCTGAGCGTTAAAGAGCACCCTTGTACCTTGTGGAGTTCTAGGCTCTCCTGCCATTTGGAAGAGTATCCAGAGGACCACAGGCATGAGAAAACCACTAGGAATTATCCTGTTTATGCACTGATCATCACTGACAGTCCCAGCAGAAGCACTCAACAGCTTCACAGACACCATCATATAAAGATCATGAAGCTGAAGGAGACCTACAAGAAGGAATTCTGAGGCAAAACAACCCCCACATATGTGTTATCACTTCTTCAGGGGGTGTAGCTCCATCATGCATCCGGAAAAGCAAGAGAGAAACTCATTTTATCTTGCTCTTTTTAAGGAGAGATGTGGTGCATTGATTTATGGTGCAGTGCTGTGCTTAACCTCTCAAGGTGGAGGGTATCCTGTGATCTTTCCCAGGTCAGGATCACGCCATTAGCAATCCAGGTCAGTGGTGGGAAACAGCATGACACTTCCTTCCAGAGGTAAATGAGGCCTCCTTTTCCTACCAGTAAATTCCCCTAAGCCTCTTGGCAACCAGAATTCCTTCTCCCCAGCTCAGCACTCATCTTCCACACACTTCATGAACTGTTTTTTTACCCATCTTCCAAGGGTAGGGTTTTTTTCCATTTACCCTACATGCTCAGCACCAGTACAGACATGCAGTTCCCCAAAGCAGTCATTGAAGCCACATCGGGTTAGAGAGGCAGGGAAATACCTGGACCATCAGGCCTGCTAGAAATACACACAGGGATGGGCTTTTTTAAAATTTTCTCTCCCTCTGCAACTTTTCCATCATTTTTAAGGAAGCATATCTAGCTTGTTGGTATAGAGCTGTATAAAGATACTCAGTGCACAGAATGGACCATGGTATGGAGATGAGTCAGGATTGTGTAATGAATCAGATCTTGTCCAGAAGATCCTGGCTCTTTTGTTGCAGAAAATAAACACAAGGACTGCAGGAAGGAAAAAGTGATTGCTGGCTAAGGCGTTTGTATGCTGCTCAGAAGGACTGGATTCTATTTTTGTCTTTTGCACAGACTACTAAATTAGCCACTTAAAAACCCATTTTTCATGGGTGGCCATGAACTGAGTGCAGGGTTTTGCTGAAAGCCTAAATTCTAACCTTGTGCTTTTATGGCTAAAAATGTAGCTGCAATGTAATGTAATTAGTTGTAATGCTATCTTCTCCTTACTTTATGACGTTGTTATCAAAATACATTGAATTCTGATTGTGAAACTCACTTAAAACTGTTGTATACCACTGAAAAGTCCAGAATGAAGTTACTAACTCTGTCTTTGGAGCACAATTTGAACAGTAAGCAGTAAGGCAGGGAGTCCCACATCAAGCATCAAAAAGTGAACAAAATATTGAATAGCTGCTCATTGACTACTATCCTTTCTGTGCACTGAATGGGCTCGTGCCATTAATGACTACCTTGCAATCGAACACAAGGGGAGGCAAATCAAAGTTCTGCAAACAACATGAATTCTGGCATTTTCTAACTTTAGAATGCTTGATTTTGCAGTCTTAAAAGCATTTATATAATTTTGGTGTGGAATTTAAAGATACATTATGTAAAACAAAGCATTAAGAACCGTAAAAGGAATCCCTGTAGATTAAAAGTGCATTAAGACTGATATTTTTGAGACTTTAACCCTGATTATTGTGGATTAGTTTAAACTTATATATTTATGAGAGCAAGCTTTATCATATTAGAATTGTAAAAAGCTCCACAGAGTTTTAACTAGTTGACCTAAGCTACTGTCAAACAGTAATGACGCAGTGCAACTCTGTGTATAAACAGACCTAAGATAATAATATGAGACATTTAAAAAGGTAAGGAAAGTGTAAATTAACATAGAGTGTTTTGCTGTTTTAGCTAATTATGCCCTTTGGAACACTACACTGATGAAATTATGCGTGTAGCTAACATATTTGAGCATTTGTGTCCCATGCTTCAGTGGATACAGTTGACACACTTGGCCCTAGGTCTGTGGCACTGCAGTAGGTCGGTCTTACAGCTCCTTCTCTGTATTCATCAGGGTATGGGTTGTTTGAGCTGTCAGTAACAGATCCTGCCTCTTAAATTCAAGCTGTAGGAGGTAAAACACAGTCCCAATACATTAGCCAAGAGGATAGGATCACACTTGTAAATCAGCTATAAGAACACTGAGGATTTTCATGTTTATGGTTTTACACAGAAGACTTCTCTCTATACCCATGTTCATCTGTCCTTGTACCTCACACAGCTGTCAGAAATATGTTTTCCAAAGACTTTTAACTGAATTTACTCAAAGATGCAACAATCCTGTCATCTCTGCACATGTGACTGAATTGCCCTTCTCTGAGCTTCCTCCCTGGATTCCTGCGAGCTCTTCTGAAAAGCTGGTTCTGGAATCAATTTTGCAAAGGTTTGTATGTGAACCATCGGGACCTTTAGCATTTCATCTGTGAACATTTTAACAGTGAAAAAGCAAATAGCGAACGACAGTAAAACAAAAAAACCTTAAATCCGCCATTGTTTTTTCATGTTCATCACCACCCCAAGCTTGGCTGGGATCAGCTTTCCCTTTGCTTGCTCATTCCCTGTTCTGCATTTTCCTGCCATGTTGTCAAATGTGCAAAGAACTGGTTTATCCCTGCCCCACCAGCATCAGCATTTTACCATGTTATTCCCCTAATTACTGTGGAAAGGTTCTGTGTAGCCTGCAGGTTAGGACTGTGATATTTCTATTTCAGTTTCAAGGCTTGCATTTTACATGTTAGTATTAAATGGAGATCTTTACAAGGTATCTGGCAGCTTTGCATTTGGCAGTTTGCAAAGAAGGTGGGTACCTAGTTCAATAGTGGAGTTACTTCCCTTGTTCTGTATCACTTGATATGTAATTAAGATACAATTGCACTACCGGGCTTTCTGCATGTCAGTGTACAATCTATTCCATTTGGTCACAGTAAATTACACACTCATCATTATCCTATGAAACAGCACAGTACCAGTGAGTCAATTATATGTGACGGTCAGATTGCTCTGTGTCCAGTGTCTTCCTATTATGTCTGATCTTCTTGCCATTAAACTCAATGATGGTCTCTTATTGATTTAAAGAAAGCAGGATTTCAGGAGATTTTAAGAAATAATGTGAAAATTGCTATAATTAACTTTTTCCAAAACATTTACTGAAATAAAAAATATTTTTTGTAATTACTGTGGTTTTTTATTTTCCTTCTTGTTTCTTCTCTTCCCTCTTTTGCTCTTCTCACTCCCCTCCTCCATCAGTTTGAAAACCTAAGTCTACAATGTTGCCTTTGAAAAGGGCTTTGAGAGCTCAGATCAAAACCTCTTCTATGTAAGTGTCAGTACAATCCATTTCAAAACATCTTCCTTCAACCTAATTTACATTATCCAACAGTAAAAAAGGGATTAACAGATTAAGATGGATTTTGTGGTGGGTTGACCCTGGTTGGATGACAGGTGCTCACCAAAGCCATTCTGTTACTCCCCTCCTCAGATGGACAGGGGAGAGAAAATATAATGAAAGGCTCATGGGTCAAGATAAGTACAGGGAAAGATCAGTCAACCAAATACCATCACGGGCAAAACAGACTCAACTTGGGGAAAATTAACTTAATTTATTGCCAATCAACTAGAGTAGGGTAATGAGAAATAAACCCAAATCTCAAAACACCTTCCCTCCACCCCTCCCTTCTTCCTGGGCACAGCTTCACTCCCAGATTCTCTACCTCCTCCCCGCCAGCAGCGCAGGGGGACAGGGAATGGGGGTTACGATCAGTTCATCACACGTTGTTTCTGCCGCTTCATTCCCTTCAGGGGCAGGACTCAACACACTCTTCCCCTGCTCCAGCATGGGGTCCCTCCCACAGGAGACAGTCCTTCACGAACTTCTCCAGCGTGGGTCCTTCCCACGGGCTGCAGTTCTTCACAAACTGCTCCAGCATGGATCCCTTCCATGGCGTGCAGTCCTTCAGGAGCAAACTGGTCCAGTGTGGGTCCCCAGTGGGGCCACATATCCTGCCAGGAGCCTGTTCCAGTCCAGGCTTCCCATGGGCACCCACCCTGCTCTGGCCTGGGGTCCTCCCGGGGCTGCAGGTGGATATCTGCTCCACCGTGGACCTCCATGGGCTACAGGGGAACAGCCTGCCTCACCATGGTCTTCCCCACGGGCTGCAGGGGAATCTGTGCTCCGGTGCCTGGAGCACCTCCTCCCCCTCCTTCTTCACTGACCTGGGTGTCTGCAGGGTTGTTCCTCTCACATATTCTCACTCCTCTCTCTGGCTGCAGTTTCTGTTGCGCAGCAACTTTTTTCCCTTCTTAAATCTGTTATCCCAGAGACACTACCACTGTTGCTGATGGGCTTGGCCTTGGCCAGCGGCAGGTCCGTCTTGGAGCTGGCTGGCATGGGCTCTGTCAGACATAGGGGCAGCTTCTAGCAGCTTCTCACAGAAGCCACCCCTGTAACCCCCCCCGCTACTGAAACCTTGCCACGCAAACCCAATACAGATTTAAACATCCCCCTCATTAATACAACTGAAAATTGGGAAGAGTACAACATTATTTTTAACTCCAGCTTTTTCCTCCTTGGTTTAGCCCAGTTAAGTTTCAGAAGAGGAAAAATGGAAAGTAAAAATCACTGATCAGATGCCGGAGAACTGAGTTAAAGACCTACCTCAACTAGTTTTCTTACTGGCCCTAAGCACATAATTTCATCTATCCTAGTCCTTAGCTGCCTCTTTGTTAAACAGGGTAACGCGTGTATGAATCTCATAAAATTGTGAGAATCCTTTTTATTGAGGATTGAGTCAGTAAAATCCAATGGCAATTAGAACCATATCAGTAGATACAAAGAGTACATGCAAACCGAATTTATGCCTTCTGAAGCTCCCTGTAAATGTGCCCATCAGGACATCGCCTCAGTTACTAGAACACAAAAAAGTCTTGCTAAAGTTATAATAATAATTTTTTAAAAAGCAAGAAAATTCTCAGCACATCAGAGTGAAACAAGTAATACTAATCCCAAATCCATGGAAAATAAAGTTGTTTAAAAAGTTAATTTACTGGGTCTATGATGGACATACAGTGTCAGTTTGTACTGAGCGTAGCAATGTCTCAATAATTAATAAACAATCACATACTAAATACTGTAAGTTTGCCTGCAAAAACGGCAACCTTCTAAGTTATTATTACAGTTTTGGGGGAAATCCAGCCATGCTGAGAAAATCTGTGCTGAAAAAGAAAGCTTGTAAGGAGAGGTAATATGTTTTATTAGATGAAATCAGACAAAATACAAGAACTGTAAGCCTGAAAGCTTGGTTATTTTTCCAATTATATCTGATAAAGTATAATGTCTTCCTACAAGCCTAACCTTTCTTACAGATTACAAAAGTATTACTTTAAAAGTAAAGCATTTACAAGAAACACTTTACTATGGTTGATAAATATTAGCAAACCAATGGACATATGAAATGACATAATAAAACATGTCCATTTGGAACCCTTCCTTTGCCAATAAAGCCCAAGATAACTTATAACTGAAAAAGATTAGAAGATTTATAATAATTTTCACTCTTCTCTACATAGCTCTAAAACTGTGTAAAGCTAGCAATTTCCCCCTGCTTATTTGGATTTTTCTCATAGCAATGAAAAGAACAAAAATAAAATACTTTAAAGAGTCATTGTAAAAACATAAAAATGGGTGGAGAAAATGCACCGGCATGAAAAAAATTAAACAGCTTTTAGTTCATGTCATCTTGAAGTGATTATAGTTCAAGTTCACAGTATCCCTTAAACTACAAGAGATATTTTGATTTTGATAATCTGTGTTTTTCAAAAAGACTCCAGTTCTCAAAGCACTATCTGAACTAACGCTAGAGATCTTAATTGCCAGGCCCTAACTGATATTTACTGTTTTTTCAGACAAGCAGAAAAGTGTGTATGCATTTGAAATTTATGGTGGGTGAATTTGTATAATTTTATGATTAATGATTTGCATCAAATCATTTTTTGTGTGTGTGCATGTGAATTCTCCAGCTTTATATGCACTACTATTAGAACTTCTTTGTAAAAGGTACTACTCAAACAACGCCCAATAGCCCAAGCATGTCTTACTGAAACACTACCCTGAAGCCATCATTCTGCAATTGCTAAGTGGTTCCACTGGTAAAAAAACAGGATTTTGCTGGCTACCCGGATTGTCCTTTCTATCACACTTACCAATTGCCTCTACAGCCTGAACTACTGGTGTTCCAGCTTCTGACACATTCCCATACCAGCAGACCTGTGTCTGTACAGCCAAGCCTCAAGCGTCAGTATAGTCTGTAGTCAGTGTAGCTCCTGATTTCATTGTCCTCGGAAAAGGAGTACATGCTGTCCCACTGGAATTCTGCCCAGCAGGCTGCACAAATACAGAAGCAAATATCAACAAATGAAGGAAACAATTGGAACATAAGAAAATACTGCCATAAGGAATCTCTCTTTTAATTATAAAAGTAAGAAATACATCAGCAGTAACTCTGGAAAGCTCACTGGGCCAGGAGCTACCATTAAAAGCAAGAAATTTTGTCTGCGGGAGTTATCAACTTCTAAATTCAAGTACTTCTATCTTGTGTCACTACCAGTGTTGATACCGACCAGGATTCAGAGCAAGCACAGACGGACTGTGAAATCCAGGTTCTTCATTGACTCATAAATATGGAAAGACTTTCAGGCCCAGATTCCTACATCTCCTAAATCACACCTAGAACATCCAGCTGTATCACACATGGGGTCTCTCAAACAGTAGAATAAGGTACATACAATACAATATGACTTTATGGTAAACTTAGATACAATAATTCCTGTCTGAATATTTTAGTGTGTTCTTTCTATGCCTCCTGGGCTTTTAAGTCTTCTTCAAGTGCTCTGTGTGGGGTCTATGCCAAAAAAATTACAAATTTTCAGTTCTCTTCAATTTATACAGTGACACAAAAATGGTCTTTTTTGAGAAGGCATGCGTTGGGCCACCAGTCTGTCAGATGGTTTCAAAATTAGCTGGACCGCCAGGCTCAACTGGTAAAAATGAATGGTTGACATGTAGCTAGTGAAGAACACAGTGTTCAGCCTCTTGATCAGAGGCCCAGATGATGACACAGAATGCGCCCTGGGCAAATTTATGGACACCAAATTAAAGAGTGGCTGACATGAGGACTGGCAGAACTTAATCCAGAGAGATCTCAATAAATTTGAGCATTGGGCCAACAGATACCTCAAGCTCAATAGAGAATAACCCCAGGCATCAGGACAGGGGGGAAACTGGCTGAGCATCAGCCCACGAAAAGGACCAGGGGATCATGGTGATGTCAGGCTGAGCATGAGCCCGTTTAAGCCAACAGTGCACTCTCACTGCAAATAAAGCAAACTGCACCCTGGACTCCATCGAGAGGAGTGTGGCAGGGAAGGTGTTACCCCACATTCATTAAAACAGAGAAATTAGGAGCCAAAATTTTCACAGAGGCTGACAAATTCTACTTTAACTAAATGTTTATCCAGTATGCATAGAAAGAAAAAGAGCACCTTTTCATAAAAATGGGCATAATCTAGCTGGGAAATTAGCAGGTAGCAATCCTTGTCAGAGCAGTGAGTTTCTGGAATAGTTTTCTGCCTTCAGCAGCAGGGTAAAACAATCAGGCTAATTGCAAAATGGAGCTTAATAGTTTATAAAAAGATCGATGTAATAATGTTGCACATGACAGCAAGTGGTAATGTAGGAGGTCTCATCCAGTCCTACATTGCTGAACTCTGCGTGCATAAAGACTGATAAAAATGAAAGATAGAGAATAGTTTCTGAAACATAACAGAGAAGGAGAGAAAAGAGGAGAGAGACATATGGCTGTTGGCAAGCAAAGTCCCTGGAGGTAATGAAGAAGCAACCAATCTTCCTTGAAAACTTGGTGACTTTCTTGTCACAGATCACAACATTGTCTCAATGTGGCCTGATGCCACTGCCTTTAATACCCCTCATTTTGCAGCACGATTTCATTGTGCATTACTGCTTCTAGCAAAACAGCAATACCACATTTTATATAGCATAGGCCATGGGATGTCAAGTAACAGATGATCCTGAATGACTCCCTTGAATCCTTTATCTACAAAGCAAGGCCTTTCTACCATTTGGTCCTATCATCATAAGCAGAGACGATTCGAGGCACCACACTTGCACAAATATGTGACTTTGAAAGAAGAAGTTTATTGGTGTGCAGTACTTTGCGTTTTAGGTCCTCGTGGTTTTTTAAACCCCCTAATGGTTTTTAATTTTGCACATTGTTATGCCTGATTAATAATATTTGTACTGCTCACAGTGATTGTGTTCTTGTTTATTAAAAAGTAATTGAGAAGGTAGTTGAGCTCTGCATTCATATTTTTATTTTTAAATAACTATCTAAATGCCTCCTTTTGTTACAATAATACATTAAAATCTTACTAAATTCAAGAGAGAAAGAAAGGCAGTGTAAGAGGTGGCAAAGGCAAGTGCTGCTATGGCAGCAATGGCTGTGGGCAGAGTCGTCCAGAAAAAGCTAAAGGAATACTCTTCAGCCAGGTATACCAGCCTCAAGAACAAACACCCTTTTGATGATCTCTGTGGTCAAACATGGGAAGCAAGTAAGACTAGTGAAATCTCAAAGTCCCATTAATCACCCCACATGCCATGCTAACTAGGAGGGCAGCACCTTCTTCAAAGCAGTGCATACTAATGAAGTTAGGACAACCCTGAGGATGATGCACTACCACCACACTGATTAGCTGCTGATGAGTGACACATGGACATGGGGAAAGTAGAAGGGAAGTTTCCAGATGGCTGTTTCCTTAAGGATGGGACCTGTCACATAGGTATGCCGCTCCATGGAGACTTCAAGGAAATTGTTTCATCACTGCTGATAACCTTCAATTTTCAGGCCCCATTAGCCACTACTAGATGTCAGAGCCCAGCAGTGGCAGCGTATCAAATGAAACTGCTCCAGAGCAAGATAGAAAGGAAATCATTGTTTCGAGTTCTACCTCTCGCTATTCATGAGCCTTTATCATCTTAGGTCTGAAGTCACTACACCATTTTGAAGTTTATTTTGGGAAAAAAGTAATCACAGAATCATGAGGCTGTAGTCATAAGAGGGTATGATGGCAATGTAAGCATAATCCTGGACACAGGTAGCCAGATGTAACACCATTGCAATAATTACTGCCCATCATGCCATGCCAATTCACAAGAGAAGATGTATCCAGGACACTTTTCATAGCTTTTATCTTTATTATCTTTATTTCTGTCAGAATAGAGTTATATCAGTTTCAAGAGACTTTGTCTGCCAGGGAACGTAGCTGGCTGTGTCACAGCTGACACAAGAGGTTACCACGCGCAAACTTCCTATTTGACTTGAGGAAGTCAGATAGTCCGGTTTTGTTTGCTTAAATTCTCAGATGCTGTGTTTCCTTTCAGATCCCGACTCTAGAGCAAAGTTTTAAGATGGGTCAAATAAACTCGCACACAAAATGATACACCCATACAAAATGAAAATGCATGAACTCATAATAAGCAGCCTTTTATGAACAGAATCAGTATAAAAATGTATTGACAGGTATTAAAACTGACAGTAAATACCATTTTATAAAATCAGCTACGGCTTAATGATAATTTAATTGTGTATGTAAAGATAGTGCTAGACCCACTGACAAACCTCTGTTGCCAGTTAACAAAAAGAATATTAGCCTGTTACTACTACCAGTTAGTTGATTAGTGCTCCTGACTTCTCTAAAGGTTTAGCCATGCAGACAACTTATGTGTCAACCTGATACCACAGTATAAAATTTATCCTCTTACTATGCTTCGAAAACCTAGAAAACTGCACTTTAAAAACATACTGAAATATTGAATATACTAAAAAGTTGCAGTGTTTAGAACTCCAGTTACAAACATGAAAGTAAAAATAAAATTGCAGAAAAGCTCAGTTATTCAAACTTAATGGAAACATTGTGGGGGTGGGAGGGTGTATTATATGGTAATACACAATCTACTGCTTTGTCTACGTGCTTGGGCTGGCTCCCATCCTCATAGCATGAATCACAGCCTGAAGCCTTGTCGTCTCAGAAACTGCCATACTTGCCATTGCAGGATGAGATGCCAGTGGTGGGAACTTCGTGCCATTGCTAATCCTCATGTTGTGTTTATTGCACATGCCTTGGTGCTTCCTAAAACACAGTAAAAGCAGCTTCTTGTTCACTGAGAGCTCAATGCCAACACCAATCTGAAATGTTTGCCTATCATAGTGTACCACTCCTTGACTTGGGTGCCCAGCTGAGATGCAGTGCTGCTTTCCCCTGAACTAGGAAAACTCCAGGCTCTACCCCTGCAATGTCCTTCTGAGTGTACAAAATTATTCTGAGACTGATAGGTAACATGGCACACTGCCCTCAGTAGTAATTCACCCAAGCATATATATTTTTCAACAGGTAATGAGGCAAACTGCAGGTTGGGAAATTCCTGGAGCACCGGTTTTGGTGTGAGATAGTGTCATGTCTCTCTTAAAACAATTACAAAGTGGATTCAGAGAGATGAATCCTTGCTTATGTCTGTTTTTTATTTGAATACTGTCACAACTGGACAAGTGAATCTAGAGTGTCTCCCCCCAGTCTATCTTGTAGCATGCTCCAACTTTTCTCAACAATTTGATATTCAACATCACCAACTTTGAAAAAGGGACTTGCAACTTAGAGAAGATCTGCAGACAGTTAACCGTGTAACGCAACATCATGTGGGATATAAAGCACTTCCAGAGAAATCAAGTATACCCTTTCTAGCTCCAGGAATCCCTGAGGAATGAGCACTTTTATATTTGCCGTATTACTCTGAAAATTAGTACTCAAGCTAAACAAAATTTAGGTAAAAAAAAAAAAGGCTTTATTATATTCAAACAGAAAGTTAAGGTACTAGTAACTAGACAGGACAAAACCATGCTCTTACAGCTAGCTGGCACTTTGTCTTAATCTCCATAGTATCTGCATGCCCATTCAGTTAACAGCTGATAGGAACAAATTTCTAGGTGATAGTACTGGAGCCAAATTGACTAAGCAAAACGTTATATTCCAGATACATATCACAGAATAGGCTCCCTTTTCAAGTCACACTTCAGATAAGAACACAGAAGTGATTACAGTAGCTCAGACTAGACCGCCATGTGGCTCAGTGCTTTAACACTTGACAGTGTCCAAAAATAGATGCCTCAAGGAAAGCATAGGAACAAAGAAAGTATGTAATAATACCCCCTTAGCTTCCATCAGTGTGCAGTTCGGCATTGTCTGCGAAAGCCAGTACCTAATCCCACACAAAGTTTACTGGAACAAAGTTACCCTTTCAAAAAAAAATGTTCAGTCTATGTGAACTGGTAGAGTGAGACTGTACAACTGCACACTTTGGACCATGGAGTTGTAGAGCATTTATCAGGTCTAATGCTTAAAAACCGTTTGTGCCTTCTTATGGAACCAGGTTAACTCTCGGTGTTAGCTACTGCTTGAAAACAACCAGCTGGGCAAACCATTGCATGTTCTCTGATTTACTTCCTCCAACCAACCTTTTAAAGGGGTTTACTTTTCTCCTCACATTTGAAGGTGAGCACACTAGTTTTCCTTGCTTAACTGGATTTTTTTGTAATTTTTTGTAATGTCATGGATTATGCATTTTCAAAAGTAGCTGACAGCAGAAAGCAGAGTTAAGGGTGAAATACTAAGCTATGCCTCACCAAGAGGTTTGGGAAATTTTGTCACAATTGTGCCACTTTGCACTTTTTTATTTTCAGAACACTGTCTCACAGCAGAGTCCATACCCTTTTGTAAAATCAGACCTCAACCTATCAGGGGCTACATAAGGTACAGGAACACATGCTCAATATCCCAGGTAACCTGCAATCCAAAGCTCACTCCCCTGCCATGAAACAAATAGTTGCAGAGGGGATTTTGCACTAGTTAAGCACATACCTAAGTCTTATCAATATTGGTGCCTACTTTAACCAGCTGGGTATAGTTAATGGAGGGTAAAGGACATTAGTGATAGTGACAGGTTCATTATGTGTCTAAACTGATTCCTTTACAGCTGTTTTTTAAACCTTTTGCTTTAATTCCTTTCCCAGTCTGTTTTCAATTTAATAATTTATCCCAGTCTCTTATTTACATTTTTTTTTCTGTACAAACTGACAGATAAATAGTTACTTGTGGATAAATAATTCTCCCACAACTATGTACTGAACTAACATACTGAGATAGAGGTCAGGTGAAGTTCTGGACAGAACAATTTATGTGCTAGACAAACTGTCTCAACTCCGATTTTGCTGTTCTAAAATGTCAGCTGACTGTATACACAAGTTTTGTCTTAAATCACATTTGTTTTGAGTATACATTGATAGTACCAACAAAATGCATGTGTGTGCATTTGCACACAGATTTTAAATGATTAGCTGTGGGAAAAAAATCCCAGTGTACTAATGCATAATTTATTCACATAGAAACTCTTTGCTCTAAAACACTTCCACACTGATAAAAGTCAGTGTTTCACAGCTTTGGATATCAGTAAAAGTTGGGAACAAGAATAAAGTGTAAGACTCCACACCACCATATTGAGGAAATATAGAGCACCTCAGCAACAATTGCTCTGCTCTCCTGGAGAAATCGGGTTGTAAACAGCCTCCTTTAAAGGAAGAATGTTGTAAAAAAACCGTTTTCATTCAAAACCTTCGAGAGAGAGAGAGAAGGTGAATTTGCTATGCACTCCTACAACACCTATGCTTTAATTTCCATTAGAAAGACACTGAAAAGAATCGTTTATGCCGCACTCGAGAAATCCCGAGTCTTCTGGGATTTAGGCAATTGATTAATTTTTCATATTTAAATAACAATGAGCTGAATCACAAGGGAATATCAGTGTATGCATACCAACCCCCAATTCCTGAGTGCCTACCGCTAGTGTTACAGACGCTGAGGTAACCTCCTACATCTCTGAAGCACCCAGCACAAAAATCTCTGGGGAAAACGATGAAAAAGACACTCGTGTCAAATCGCAGCACTACCGGGGCGGGGGGACGGGTCGGGACGGGACACACACGTGTGTCACCATCTAACACAGCGTCGGCAAGCTGCCCTAGCGCAGAAGAAAGCCAAGGGCTGGCAGGACCTGAGGAAACCACGGAAGCGGGTGCTCTTTAAGGTGCTAGTAGCTCTAATAAGCTCCCCGTGGTGGTGGGTACGCAACACGGACTGCTTTCCAACGCAGGCCATCCAGAGAGAGAACGAAAGGGGTGCTGGCGGGGGCCTGCTGTGCCCGCGCGGGCGCCGCTGAGGGACCGGGTTACTCGCCCCCTCGGGCACACGGCGGGGCCGTGAGGAAAGGAGACGTGGTGCTCTGCCAAACGCCCTGTCGGGAGGCCCGGGGGTTGGCCCAGCCCCGGGGAGGCAGGCAGGGCTGCCAGCGGGGCCCTCAGTCCTTCTCCTCCCGCCTTCCGCGGCAGCAGCTCGGCACGCCCGGCCAGTGAGGCGGCTCCCGGGCAGGAAGGGGAAGGCGGGAGCCGCCGGCCGGGGGAGGCCAGCGTCCTCGGAAGAGAGGAGTGGGCTACGGCATGCTTCCGTGTTGTGCCGCCCGGCCCCGCGGTGGCTTGGCACTCCGCTCCTGCTTCTCGGCTCTTTTCTGCCCAGGAAAGCCCCGGAGAAGTTAGGGCGAACTGTAAGAAACAACGAGTCGGCATTAACGGAAAAGCTGCTCTGCGGTGAGGCGGCGCCATCTTGTAATACGGCAGAAAAACTGTGGCGGACGCCATTTTGCATCTGAACGAGAGATGAGAAGAGCCTCCCTGGCTTTTGCCGCTTGGGCGCCGCCATTTTAGGTTACGGCAGAATCTCCGCCTTCCCTAGCGCAACCTCATAGGGCGCCGCCATTTTGGCTTACGAACAAGACGGCGACCCGCAGGGGTCCTCACCCCCTCCCTTCCTCCCTTTAGGTGTCTTCATAAAATGCCTGTGGAGAATCCCCTCTTTTTTCGCCCCGCTCCCAAGATGGCGTCGATGCGGGAGAGTGACACTGGCCTGTGGCTGCACAACAAACTAGGCTCCACAGACGAGCTGTGGGCGCCGCCGAGCATTGCCTCGCTGCTCACGGCTTCGGTGATCGACAACATCCGCCTCTGTTTTCACGGCCTTTCCTCGGCCGTCAAGCTCAAGCTACTCCTGGGGATGCTGCACCTGCCCCGCCGGGCGGTGGATGAGGTGAGAGCTGGGTAGGAACTTGCGCGGGAAGCTTAACCGAAGCGGGATGCGGGGGAGGGAGGGGAGAGGTCGGTCGGAGATGGCGTGAGGGGAGAAGGGGGGGCAGCACCAGCACCCCCTCACACCTCCCCCTGCCCTTTTCACATGGAGTCTGTGGGGAGGGGAGACCCCGGGGCGAGGCGCGGTGCCGCCTCCCGCTGCCCCCTCCCGCGGGCGGGCGGCTGGAGCGGGCAGCTGCCCGCGGCAGCCCTTAAGGGGGGGGGGAAGACGAGCAGCGGCTGCTCAAGGGCAGGTGCCCGCCCGCACTCGGCGCGGGGTGTATAGTGAGGCTGGTCCCCGCAGACCTCTCCCTTGCAGTCTTTCTTGGAGGGGGAGGACGGTTTTGGCTGGCAGAGCGGTCTGTTTAGGCCGAGCTCGGAGGACTGGGTCCTTGGTGTGAGGAAAAGCGATCGGATTCCCCGTGGTAAGGGAGTGGAAGCTTTGCTGCTGCTGCTCCTCCTCCTGCTCTTTGGGGAATCTCTGGTTGGCACTAGTCTTTTGAAAGCAGTTTCGGCCTGAAACCCATCTTACGCCTCCACATGGACTTGTAGTTGTAGGGCTGTGTTTTGATACAGTTTGGGTGCCTATGGGGAAAAGGGCTTTTCTGGGGCAGTAGTTCTTCTAGAATTAGGACAGAGAGGTGGGATAGTTTAGGAACAGTTGTGTGTGTTAGGCTTCCTTCACTCTCCTTCCTTAATACTGGCAGCTGTGTAGGTGTCCCAAGTCGACTATCTTGCCTTTAGGAAGGACAGCAGCAAGTGCTGAAACTTTGGGAATGGAAGATCTGGGGTCTGCACTGAACAGTGCTTTTCCCCACTTCCTTGCAGTCAGGTCTTGCTTGAGGAAAATTGCCATGCTTTTTTTTTTTTTTTTTCCTTCTCTTTACTTTTCTGGGAGCAGCTGGTGCTTTCCTTTATTATCCTACCCTGGCTAATAAGCTGGCTGGCTCTGCAAGCTTATTCACTTGGCCCTAGACCATGCCTCATCTGCAGCTGGCTTATTCTTACCAGTAGGCAGCTACTGATGTTTGGGGCAATAGTTAGAGAACGATTGGGAAACGTTTAAGTTTCTTCAGCCAGGTTCAAGGAATTCCTTTCCTACTTCCACCATGTATGGTATTGGATCCTGGTAACAATCATGGAGGTGGTACATAGTTAATCCTCGGCTTCTTGTGTAGAGTATCCTCAGCTGTGCTTGCATGGGTCTCTTTCTTGGTTAGGACACAGCTGCTGCTTAGGCTTAATATACATACATACTAGGCAGGGTTTGGGGAGATGGTATGTAACTTTGATTATTGTGTGCTCAGCTTTTGTTTACTTCTAAGCTGAAAATGCACAAGCATCACACTTAAGTAATAGTTTAGTGCATGTCAGTGTCTGTCTTGCTACATGAAACTGTGTGATTGTTTACTGTGTTACATGTAATTGATGTCACTTTAAAAAAAAAAAATTGTTCAGCCTGCTTGCTGTGATTTTTAAAACATTATATTCATGCTTAGTGCCTGTCCAGCGCACAAGCTGTCTTCCTTGTGTGTGACAAATGCAGTTGTGTTTTGGACAAACAAAATAACCAAGGCCAGAAAGGGGGATGGGGAGCTATGCATAAGCTGATGTGAACTCTTGAGTAAGCAAAATTCTTCTGAAGTCGTGTGAAAATCTAAGTAGCCTGGAAGAAATGAGTATTGCAATGTTTAGAAAAAGCTAACAAATTGGTGATGGTTTTTAGATTGAAGAGAAAAGAGCTTAAAAAAGCTTAGGGACCTTCATAAATAACACTCATGCCAGCTCATTGAGGGAGCAGAATTCAAGCCAGCTGAAATAATTTGTTGCAATGCTGTGGGAGTGTTCACTGGGTGGGTAAAAACTTTTTAAACTGATTCTGAGGAAGATGGTAGCCAGTGACTTTACTTGATTGGTACTTTTGTTAGCCATGGAGATAAAGTGTATGCGAAGAAGAGCAAGTCAGTTGCTGTGCCTTTTAGTGTATTGTTAAAGTGATCAGTTGTGTTCCAAATATAAAGCTCTTGGGACTGCTGTAACAAAAAATATTTTTGGTATTTTTCACTTCTTTGGCAGAGTTAATGAATTCAACCAAATTTAATCTTTCATTGTAAACAATGATCACTTCATCGTGATCTAGGGATTTAGCATATTTTTAGTCCTTTGCAGAGTACCTGTAACAGTTTAATTATCTCAGGGACATGTGATTTTTTTTTAACTGCAAGAAAGGGCTTTAAAAAATGGTTAAAAATGAAACACTCATGAGGCAGAAACCCTTAACATTGCAAGTAGGTCTGCTATTATCATTATAGACTTCCTTCTATAAATGGTAAAAATAGCCAGTGTAACCAAGCTGCTGAGAGAAAGGGATGTTGTCTTATCAGATACTCATAATTTGCGGTGAGTTTGCTAAAATAGGTTGTATTTGTGAAGATTTGTTATGTAACTTACTGTCAAGATTTTGGATATTTTACATGGCATTGGGTTTCTTACATATGATACCCAGAACATTTCATATATATACAGTTGTGTTCAGTAATCTGCACTGCGCTGTGTACTTCTCTATAGTATTCTCTGCTCAGTGTATTGTAGAGTGCTGAACATGGTGTCTTTGCTAGTGGAAATACACCAGTACACAGGATACCTGTAGCTTCTTGGAAGTAAAAGTCATCATTTGGAAATCACTCCTGTATCTGAAAATGATTAAACTTAACTGTGAAAGTCCTTCATTAGTCTCTTTGGAAAGTTGTATGTGTGTTTTCCATGCCATGTGCCACTCTGTATTGATCCTGTATGAGAAGCACTGAGTTGGCATTTGGAAACTTAATAGTATTGGAAAATACATTGCATCAGCTCTGTAAAGCTTTGGGAATCTTGATAGTGCGTGCAGGATATGTTACTGGTTTGATATGTAACATGTTAAATGCTATACCCCTCTCTAGATAACAGATTGGTCTTAGTTATTTTCTCTTAAAAAAAAAAAAAAAATCCCTGTTTTCTGTATAATACCATTTTCACTGAGGCATAGAATAACAGGGAAACCATTTGGGAGCAGACATCTGAGTAAAAAGTTATGCGGGAATCAAGAAGTGTGGCGGTATTTGGTTTAGAAGGGGTTTATTTGGCTGCTGGTCCTTTTTAAATCTCTGTGAAAGCTTCAGTCTAGACAAGTGAATCTTCAATGAGCTCTCTTGAAAGCTCATTCCT
>VYZV01023914.1:372-19455 GCA_013401275.1 Pandion haliaetus
TCCTAAACTTCTCAGTTAGGCACCAAATTTGATACCAAAAACTGTGATTACTCTGCTTTGTGGAGTCCCCTGTGATGACTTACCTTCATTGTCATCCATGACTCATAAAAAAAATCATTGAATATTTGCCCTATACAAAAAGCCAATAGATTTGAATAAAGATGAAAGCAATGTGGTTCTACAGTTATTCTAGTTCTTATACCATTTATAAGAACAGACTTTATATTGTTGTTTATAACTAAGATACAATTTTCTGTACTAACTTATACAATTATTCGTTAAAATCCCTGCAGGAGATTTCTTTGTATTATAATCTTATATAAATAGCCTGGGTTAATAAAACTGTTCTTTGAATCTGTGTGAACAGTTTTATCATTTAAAGTGTGCTCATGCAGTTTTTAGACTCTCAGTCAAACTAGTTTAATTTAATCCAGTTACTAATTTATGTATTCTGTAAATCAGTCTTCTTCCCTGGGTATCTTTGCTCTGCGAGTAGAAGAGAAGACATCATCTTAGATATGCTTCCAAAATTGGCTGTAACTCCTGTACTACTCCATGTGAAAAGTCAGACTTCTTTAATACCATAATTTTACTGATTCTCTAAATGTCTCTGAATGTAGTTGCTGCACACAACACACAGCACATTTTGGTGTCCGGGTACTTGAAAGCCAAAGTGAGAAGGTAGTGTGTAAATAAGATACTCACGGTAAGGAAGGAAACTGCTTTCTCAGACTGGTGGAAGGACAACTTTCCATCTTTTGGGTGTAGTGCAATTCTCCTTTCCTTTCACCAGAATACCGTTAAATTGTGATCTGTCACTGGTCTCGTATTGGGTTGCATCAGTTATACACCCTGGAGAACTAGATTTGGGAGGAAGCCTGCAGAGAGGGAAGTTGGAAACACTTTACTGGCAAGCTGTGAGGGTCAGACTGTTAGAAGAAGACACGGAAGAGATGGGTTAGTTACACAAGGGGGTAAAACATGCATAAGACTTCAATGAGCTACATGGATACCACCTTCATTTGTTTGTAACAAGTGCCAAACTTACCATTTCACTAGGGTACACAGCAGCTTATACCTCTACTTTTTTTTTTTTTTTTTTTTTTTNCTACATTGTCTTTAAGAACACTTAAGAACAGTTTACTTCTGGCACATTTCCATTGTGCTGAGTCCTAAGTCTGCCATAACAGAATGTCAACAGTGGACCTTCAATGGGAAGCACCTCTTGTACCAATTTTCTTGTACTGGTTTTTTAGATTTATTTCAGTAATGAAGATTACTGAAAGGAGATGGGGTTACAAGTGCACAAAATGGAGCATTTGATGCCTAAACATCACTAAAAGTTATACCACTGAAAATTTTCTATTCTCCTCCCTCAGATTTTCTTAACAAAACCTAAATAAAAATTTAAATCAGAAGGAACCTGCACTTTACAGCTGATAAGACCTGTAGTTCCTCATAGTTATGTTTTTATCATTGCTGAATTACTTGCATGTAAATTCCCCTGCAGATGGATGTTGATCACTGTTTATGTGATGTTTATCACTGCAAATGCTGCTGCTTGGTGTTCAGCACCATCCTTTAGTTGAGGTCAGATTTGCATGAATATTGAAAAGGTTCACGTTTCTGTCTGTAATGCACCTGCTGTGTACAGGATAGAAACTTCATCCCTCTTCGCATAGGAGGCGGCCTTCTTCATGTAGGAATTAAAAGAATTAAACAAATAAAAATGAAAAGTTTTTAATCAGAATTGTTGCTAATGTAGATTCTAGGCATTCCTTAGAGGATGGAAAGCAAAGATTACTGTGACATTCTGAAAAAGGTGATGTAAGTGTGAAATACAGATGAGAGTGAGTGAACGGTTGGAGGTTGTTGTTTGGATAGTGCTGAACCATCACTTATGTTATGTAAACTACCGCTTCTGTACCAGAGAAGGTGGCAAATGCATTGCCAGTTTTTACAAGGATTTTGGACAAGATGTGGAAAATTTCTGACTGTTGAGTCTGATGTCTGTACAGAGCAGTGAAGCTGTACATAAATATGATGTATTCAGGAAGAGCTAGTGTAGCTTCTGCAGGGGACGGTCATGTCTCACAACTGCTGTAGTTCCCTGAAGGAATCGCTGTTGTGTGCTTGATAAAGGCGATCTAACCGAGGTTGACTTTAGAAGGCCTTCAGAAATCCCTCCAAAATACTTAAAGAAACCAAACTGCCATAGGATAAAAGGAAAGGTCTTCACATAGATTAGTAAGAGTTGAAAAGATAGGAAGCAGAAGGTAGAAACAATTGTTCAGTTTTCTCGTTGTAGGATTTTCACGGGGCACATTCCACCGAGATCCGCGTTAAGGCTCATGCTATTAATGTAAACGATCTAGGAAAGAGAGTAAAGTGAGAGGTGACAACATTTGCTGATGGCATTAAGCTGTACAAAGCAGTGAAAAAGAAAACTTACCGCAAAGAAGAAAGGTCTTATGACACTGGGGGATAAACTGGCAATTAAATTCGCTGTAGTAAATTCACTGTAGTAAAAGGTAAAGCAACACATCATTTATGTGACGAAGAGTTCTGAATTAGCTGTTACCAGACAGGAAAGAGATACTGTAGTTATGAGTATTTTTATGAAAATGTAAGCACAGGGCTCTGTGGTGATTACAAAAAAGCATATAGGACTTAGGAATGATGAAGATGGAATAGACAACAAAACAAATACCGTAACTTTCCTGATCCCAGAAGTCAATAAGAGAAAGAGAAACAAGGAAGATTGAAGTTACAGAATGACTTCCACATGAGAAGTGACTACAGACTTAATGATTCTACAGTCTGTGAAAGTCTGCTGATGGGGAATATAAGAAGATCTATAAAATGATAAGTGACGTTGAGAGAACAGACAGGGTCCAAGTGATCATCGTCTTTTCTGGTCTGTGAAAGAAGGGCATCAAAAGGAACTATCAGGAGGTTCAAAACAAACGAAGAAAATGCGTTCACGTAGGGTGCATCTGAACTGTGGAGTTTGCTGCTGAAGGACGTCGTGCATGCCAAAAGGTTTGCGCAGGTTCAAAGTCATGAAAGAAAGCCCATCTAAGTTTATTAAACACAATGATAAGACGCCTAGCTGATGAAGTTAATTCCCCAAGTCACAGATCACTGGAACCTGGAGGAGTACTGGGACACATCACCGCATGTTTGCTCTGTTTTTACGCACTCTGCCCTAAGCATCTACTATTATACCAGTACTGGAGAGAATAAATGGACTATTTTTGTGTTCTCAGATATTGAAGATTGCAGAGTAATTTTTGTAAGCTGCTAATTTGTGTTTGTACAGTATATAACTAGCTAGAACCTAAGCAAGCCCTTCTGTGTAAACTACCATTTGGTGACATTAAGCTAGAGAAACACACAGATGCTATATTGTGGGACATGGACAAACAAGAACGTGACACAGTAAGATACAGAAGATGTATCAGAATGGTGAGACTGTGACTTAAGGTTGAATTCTGCAGTATTCTCTGAGGTTTTATTCTCAGTTAAAGTATCTTCCTTATATCGTCAGGGAATTGCTTGAGCTAAAATTAAGTTCAGGGGCGTTAATGCAAGAAAGAAAGGGAGATTTTTGTCTCCTGTTCTCTGGTAAACCTATGTAGTCCTTCGCCAGTACAGTTTTCTATTTCAGGTGACAACATCTTTAAGCATTATGGTTGCTGAAAGGGACAAATGTGGGGATCTGCTGGTAATCAGAGCCGAGGAGCAGAAAATTTGCGAGAAGTATGCTCCTGGGGAAGCGTAGGCCATGGAACGGCGGAGCAGAAAATACGCCTGCTCCCTCTTAGCACCTAGATTGTCTAGAGGATGTGCAGGCTTTGTTGTTTTCTGTGCGATTTGAAGCTACAAATATGTTTTTCCAGAGGGGGAAATAATTTCTTCTACAGAGAGGATGAATCTGTTTGACCTTTTTTGGAGGAGATTGTTTTCCTGTGGAGTTGATGTGGTAGCCGTCATAATATTGACATTACTATATTATATTACTTCTAATGTTCTGGATGTGGAAATTTTCTTGGATAGTAGGGGTTTTTTAAGCTCTACACATAGGACAAAGGTGGATGAAGTTGCCCTAGGTGATAATGGAAGCAGCTGCTTTGACATTTTGCATGACTAGAGGCCTTTCTAATGACTGAAGGGTTTTGTTCTGCCAGTTTTCCTATTCTGGGCAGGTAGTGTGATGGAAAACTTGCCCTTTTAAAACTGTTTTTTCCTGGGAATCATAAAGGTAATTTTGAGAGGACTTGGATAGCTGGTTTTTCTTCCGTTACATGAATGTTTGTTTCGCTTGGGAAATGTTCACTCCTTCCCTTAGGTGTCACTATTTATCGCTGCTAGACTTCCACAGGCTCCATATTTGGCTGAATGGCACAGTTTTGCTCTATACTTCAGGCGTCTTGGCAAGTGCAGCGTGTATAGCCTGCTCTGCCAGTCTGTGCTGCCTCACATATTTGTCTCCCTCCTACATCAGAGAATAGCAGTGACAGCCTGTGTAAGGCTGTTACCAGAGATCTATATTAGTGCAATGTTCTAAAAGATACCTTGCCAGTAATTTCTCAGTGTGGGTTATGTCTTAAAATGGGGTTAATAGTTGTATATAATTATTTGCTTAAAAAAGAGTGGTATTGCTAGTAAGCATGAAATTTCGCAGAAAGCTCATTTGTGTGCCCTTTAATTTTTCTAAATTTTTTTTTTCCCTCTTTAGTTTTACTTCAGAAAGATTTAGATTCTGGTGATTTTTTTTCCCTTTCTAGCCCAACTTTTCTTTCATATCACTATTTTTATTTAAAAAACAATAAAGTTTTATGTACATTAGTGATGGAAAAAATATTGTTGTCAGCACTTACCATTTACTTAAGAATTAGTTCTTATCTCAAACCATCTGCCTGATGGCTTGGGTCATAATACTGACTTCTAAGCAAGCCCATTCATTTCTTCCTGCTTCATGCGACTGCTGTATATTCTGGCAGACAACTTCAAAACTCATAAAATTGCCAGAGTTATTTTACCTGCCATGATCCATCTATTCCTACAATGAATATCTAACACTGTCCCACCAGGAACATTTGGTTATTTACAGTTGCATTCACTGATCTCGCTACGATAGAAGTAGGACTCCTTTGCAAAGTCCTCGCTCTGTGCGCAACAAAGGTGGCAAGATGTGTCTACCCCCACGTCCTCAGTAGCTTGCTTGCTTTGGTAGACAGGAGTTTTGAAACAATTCTTAGGGCCTTGCTGGGAGATGTGGCTCCTGTGAGGTGCTGAATCCTTACCTGGTTGGTACGGCCCAGCCTCTTTGACAACCAGCATTACCCATTCTCATGGGTGTTGCCAGCTCTCTACAGCTCACGAAGTGATGGGGAGGTTTCCTCTAGTTTCTTGCAGTTTCTGTAGCAGACGTCTTGCTAGTAATTGATGCTTGCAGAAACCTTAATTATTCTTATAGGGAGCACAAAAATCTAATAGTTGCAAAAGTTGAACTACTGTACATCAGTTTACAATATTGAATATTTACAGCATTACATGAAAACATAACTGAAAAAAGCTGATGAAAAAGTAAAAGAGTTGTCAAGGTCTAGGTGATTTTTTTTAATTTTTGTTTATTTGTTTTACAATGCGAAGGTATTAAAGAAAATTTCAGTACGGGTGGAGTCTTTCATTTTTAATCCACGTATGACCTAGAGGTGTGTGTGTGTGCGGAAAACAGACCAGACTGGCTAGCGGATTACCCAGGGAAAACTCTGGTGTTTTTAACCATGCAAATACCTAGTCATCTGTTTTGAAAGAAAGAGGATTACTTTTGCTTGATAGCTCTGTGTTGTGTTTTTGCTGTGCCCCGTGTATGAACCCTGCAGTTTCCAAATAAGGGAAAAATGGCCGTAGATCACATCATAGCTTTAGGTGCAGGAAGAAAATGCTGTGGTCATTTATAATGTTTAATCTAGGTTTTCACAATTGTGTGCATGCTAGGTCATCGATGACTATATAAGCAAGAAGTGCAGCATGGATTTCTACATTTCTTATATGGGAGCTTTCATCTTCAGTAAATGGAAAATAAAGAACAAACTCCACTTTTCTGCGCACAGGCGGAATTCCTTTTTATTTCACCAATAACTAAATCAAAGAGCCATCTGCATCTCCTGCAGGGTTCAACTCTCTCAGCTAGTTTCTCCATGAGCTGGCAAGAATACACATATACAAGAAAAAGTACAGAAGCAGAATGGCTAGCACTGTTTCTTTTAAATTACAAAAGGCATTTTTTCCCTTGTTGCTAAGCTATGTTTCTTGTTATAACTCCCCTAACAATGCTGTTTTAGAAGACTTGTTGATTTGGCAAATTAATAATTCTAACAGTTACACATGGCAAAGAGCAAATTTTGCCCCTCCTTGAACAACCTGAAAGGCCTGCAAATGTAAGCAGAAAACTATCTGCAAAGAGGCTGTCCTTCCGCATTTGCACGGTACTGGCCAACTTGCTCTTAGTATCAATAAAATATTATTGATGTTTCAATGCTATTTTATGAGGAGATAGACAGCTTAGTGGGAATAGCAGGAAGAATTTTTTGTTACGTCTACTTCAGCTGAGAGGAAGACAAAGCTCTGTTACTTCCAGTATGTATATCTTCAAGTTCAGGAACAGTAGCGTAGGGTCATACTGAATTGAGGGGTTTGTGTCATGCTTAAACTCTGTCGGATATGTTTCAAAGAGGGTACTAGTAATACAGTCTTGTTTTTGCAGAGCAGAGGACCCCGGATAAAACATTTCTAATTGCCAATGGCAGTCAGGACTATCAAAAGCAGAACAGATCATCTTGTATGGAATGTGAGCGTAACTGATACTTGATTGGTTGTTTTTTGGTTTTAGTTTTTTTTTAATACACAGTCACTGGCCACAGATACTTGCACAACTTTTTCTCCTTTTTCTGTGTTAGTGATTCATTTTATCCTACATCTGAGTACACACAACTTCATATCTTTAATCTTGTGTCTTTGGTATTCCACTGAAAATACATATTTTTCCAAGTACATATTATCAAGTTACATAGGTAGAAAGTGCATTTTGAAACTTTTTCTAACTGTTTTGTTGAGTGTACTTAATTAGAAAAGATGTCTGGCCAATTTTTCTCTTCCATGTCGTTTGGCTCTTGTTGAATCTTGAATTTGAAGGTGTTCTGAGAAAAGCACGAAACGGGAGAATATTTACGTATTGGCTATGGAAGTACAATGCTATAAAGAAGCAGTCTGAAGATAGCTGAAGTCTCTTCTAAACATCTCCAGGAATTAACTAATTATAGATAGTCTCATCTGCCACCGAGTTTAAATTATGCTTAGAAAAATGTTTCTTAAGACAATTTGGAACAATGCGCTATAAAAGGTGAATAACAAGAAACAACCCCCTGCCTTGTACACTCACTACCTACTTACGCAGTGTGGTGTTTCGTTTTTTTTTTAGTTCTGCTTCTATGAAGTCATTCCTATTACTTTAGAGAGTCCTGGTTTATGATATTTTTGAAAGCCTGAGTTTGACATTACTGCATTGACAGGAAGGGAAGGAGTCTTGGTGTGTGTGGGAGTGGAACAGCAGTTATGCCCTCACCCTTCCCTACCTATTTGAAAATTTCTGTTTCAATGAATCTGACAAAACCATGAACATTTGTGCAATAGCAGCACTAAGAGCAGACTGGTCAGCATGAGAGCAACTAACTTCTGGTCTCAGACATGCATAGCAAACCAGAGTCTAGTCTTGTGATAATGAGCTTGTTGGCTTGACCCAAAGCCCTGCTTTTAATATCTTAAGAAACCATTTTCTTTCAACAGCAAAGTCAGTGTCTTCCTACTCAGGATAATCCAATGTTACGTCTTGGACACAAGCACATTTTTCTCTTGTCTGTAAGTTCAATTACAACTAGTTTTGTGTCAGTATCTGTACACTGATACGTGGGGCTTTTTCCTGTTGTGAATTTAGTTGTTCACAATTACTTGCCTCCTTTAATTAAAATGATTGCAAGCTGCCTGCCTCAGTGACCTCTTTACCAAAAAATATTCTCCAGAGGTAGAATTCTTCGGGGATTCAGCTGTGCTTTCTTTAAATATCTTTGTCCTTGACCCTGGGCCTGTTCAGCCTCACGTGGCACTGTACCCTTCTCCTTGGATCCCACTATTTTGTGTTTCTAAGAAGCTGTTATTGTTGCAGCGATAGGCTGTTTCTGCTGCTTGTCTGGACAGTCTGGTGACAGAGGAAGGAGTACTGTTGCACTGGCAGAAGCAGGGAGCTTTGCTTAGGAGTCAGATCACTTTAAAGATAGACTCTGGGCTTCTGTTACCACTGCTTTTACTGTACCACGTGCTCAGCAAGGGAGAGTTATACCTCAGTACGGTGTGGCTGCTGGTCAAGAAAAGTTGAAATAGCTTGAGAGAAACCAAGAGGGACTAGGGGAGAAATTGTCTTTGGGCGCTAGACTTTGAATAGCTCATTTGAGTGGCAGATCAGCAGATCTCCAAATCAGGCTGTCGTTGACTGTACTTGACTGAATAGGATAGATAAGAGCAGGCTGTCAATCCAGCTTCTGACAGTTGTCATTTTGGAATACCTACTGAACGGGGTGAAGTGAATCCAGTTGCCCAAGTATATTTGAACTCTTGCACAACAAAATGAGAATTCCTTTCTAAAAGACTTCTAATGCACCTAAGGAGAACCATGACTAGTATGAAAGCAAAGAGCTTAGAAAACGCTAGGTACTATCCTAAAGAATTCTCAGCTGTACTAGGATCCATGCATTACACTAACTTTTGTCAATTCCTATTACTTGTTCTCTCAACTTTTAGATCTTAGGATAGGCTTTGAACTTCCTGAATTCCTGCTCAAAATCTGTTTCTGCTATCTAGAGAAAAAAGGCCCAGGAAAATTATCCTTATTTCAGGTCTCTCAAGCCCAGTGTAGTATGCGTTTTTGTACAGACAGAAAGGTCGGATGAAGCAGACTTCCATTTGCTATGTTCAGCAGCTTGTTTGATAATATTATTCACTCTCTTTCAATTCCTCAGAGCGATCTCCTTCCAAACCAGATCTTCTACTTGAGGTCATGCCGTATCTATCAACACTTTAAGAACTTTAATATTCTCTCTGTCATTGTCTCGCCTAACAGTTTTCAAGGAAAAGATCATTTATTCAGTGATCCTACTGCCTTTGCTTGTCTCAGGAGAGTGTTTTAAGAGAATTTGCAGTCTTTTGCTACCTTATGTAGCAAGGCAATTTCTTCTCTTCTGTCTCTTCTTGTAGTGTCTGAGAAAGAAACTTCCAATCTTTTTCTTCGTTCTTCACTGCCAAAGAAGAATAGAAGAATACAACAGTCTTGCTGCCCACAAATCACAGCAGGAAGTTAAAATCTCTAGCAGTGGTGTAGTTTTTAGAAACCTCCTTGAATGTTAATGGAGAAATAAAAAGGCAAGGAAAAAAAAACCCGAACCAGACAGTGGTTCAACAGTTCCACAAGCAGTGGGCAATTACAATAACCTTTATTACTTCTCCTTCAGTACCCTGTGGAAAATGTCATTTATCATCTAAAAATGATAAATTTTATTGTTGATTCAATTTTACAAGTCCCTTCAGAGCTAGGACCATGGCTAATCAAGCTGTTCCTTGCAGTAGCTTTAGCCCTTGCAAGCTGCCCCACCAGATAACTGTTGCAACACCTTCACGTTAAGTCCCTCAATCCTTTTCCTTTCATCTCACCCACATACATCTGGAGATTAGAATCCAATTCCAGTGTGGCTAATGTAGAAATTAACAATGAAGAATAACTTCAACACTGCGGGAAGTCCTACTGACATTAATTACTCTGCCTGTGATCCATCTGTCAAAGATTCTGTTACCACAGATCTTCCAGGATGATATTCCAGTGACTTGGGTCTGTCCCCCATAAGAGGAAGGAACTGGGCTCTGATCACCTCCAGCACCTTCTCATTTTATGTGAGGGAAAGTGACTGTACTACTCTAAACACTGAATGAATAATGACTATGTCTAAACACGGGGATACACACCGAGAGACCTGATCACATGATTGTCCTACTTTAAGACTTGGCACAGCATATTACAACCCTCTGCCACCCTTCACGTCTGTTTTTCCTCCCGTGAGAAGCAAGGTATGGGGAAAAGTGTGGAGGGAGCCAGAAAGTTTGTTTGTGAACACCTGTCTTGACATGGGATCAGGATGCAGACAGAGACTGCAGGTAGACCAAGTGGCTGGAAGGGCTCCCAGGTTGTGCAGTTTAGATATAGGAAACGTTGAATGTAAGAAAATATTAAATTAGTTGCTGCTAAAAGCAGCATGTACAAGGAATGTGGCAGTCTGGAGTCCTTTTTAAGAGATGCAAAAACTTAGGAAACGTCAGCAGAAATAGTAGACGTCACTGGTTTAGCTTGTCCATGACGTACCGTTTAAAATTATCTCAGTAATTTGAGGTTGTTTATGGGGTGCCTTCCTCAGATCCTCTCACTTAGTGCAGGGATTTAATAATGGATCCCTTACGGAAATCAGGATTTGACGGAAAATGAGGGGGTGATTTAACAAGAGAAGGTCTAATGATGAGAAGTAGCAGTGCAAAGCTTGGAAGTAGCTGGTGAAAAGCAGCAAATCTATAAAAAAAAAAAAAAGAAAGAAACTTTTTCTTTGTAATAAAAGAAATTATAGCATAAGCTGGACCGATTTCCAAGCTACTGTATAACACAGCTTCCCTGTGTGCTTTGGGATGTTAAATAATTCCTTTAAGTAAATACCTGCTTTTCCCAACTCTAGCTCATAGCAAACATGGAACAGCATGAGATTCCTTGTTAATCACCTGTATCCTATTTCATCCTCTGTTCCACTACACTAACAATAAAGGTAAAGCCTTTAGCCCCAGATCAGCTTTTCCTGTTAGATACTACACTTCTGTAGTAACCAGGCACAGAATTCAGAGGCAAAGCTACTGTGATTCCAGCGCTTTACTTCCAAAACATGTCTAGTGCTAAATTCTGTCCCGGCATGCACATTTGGCCCTTTTCTAGGCCTGTCTGACTTTTCATTAAGAGTAACCAGGCATTTCAAAATAAATTACAACACTTGGAAGCTATAAAGAATCGCTTCTGCCCTTCTGCCTCATTCCTCCCTCCTTTGTTTCACGCTGTTCTTCTCCCTGATGCCTGACCAGAGTAGATTCCTGAGCATCTCATGTTTATTCACCAGGCTGCTGCTGATAATTGCAATGAAATCTCAGTAGCTTTCAGCTAGGGAAAGTGTTATTTTTTTTAGAAGGCATTTCTGTTCCAAGTTATTGCATATGATATCTTAGGCCTTGATCTTATGAACATCATACTTGATGCCAGGAGTAGTCAGGCTGGTAAAGTCAAGCACATACATAAATGTTGGCAGGATTTGTTCTTTCCTAAGTGTAACAGTACAATAATTTAACAAAGTGTGTCGTACATGTAAGGCCTATTTACCAGGCCCACACAGAACAGCTGTTAGTACTTTAGAACTGCAATCCATAAAATGTATCTGTGTCAATACATTGTCTTTAAGTGTGGAAGTATGCGGGAGAAGAATGGACTCCAACAACTCTATGAGATTTATAATACGAAGCCGTTTACTATAAAAATACACTCCGGTTATATATTCCTAGTTTTGCTGATCACGCGCTTACTTGATCATAATTGGTTACATGAAGCAGTCAACGCGCTGTTCACGCGCCTTAAGCTAATACATGATTGGACACTATCTAACTCGCCCATCACCGCCCTCACCCTGAATGCCTTTGTTTTGTTCCGCTTTATCCTCTTGCTTCATTACTCTGCTTTCTCATCTCGTCGGTTCAAGGACGGTTCAGGGAGTTGCCGCGGCTCAGTCTGACGATCTACTTTACTGTGACATTCTCTTGCTTATAGCAACAGTGTCCATTTTCTTCTAAAAATGATCCCACAGAAGTATACCACAAGTGAAGGTTTTTGGAAGCACCCATCATGTGTTGTATTGTAAAATTAGCTGGAATACGCTGCTTGTGTGTTTGGGTGTGGTTAAAGTTTGGGGGTTGTAGGTCTGCATCTTGTCACAGTTGGAGAAATAATTTTGCCAGGTTCATTATAGTAAAAAAGAGCTCCTGTCTGCCACCTTGTGTAACAATGTCCAAAATACAGAATTGTATATTTGGAGGAAAACCAGCAGCAGTGCTTGTCAGATTTTAGAAATAAGTGCTGTACCTTCACACAGCTGAGGTATGGATTCCGTTGGAAAAAATACCCAACAGAGTGCTAGAAAACTTAGGGAGAGAAGGACCTGCACGCATTTGGAATCCATAATGATTAGGAAAACCAGGCTAAAATATTTCTATGCAATAAAGCAATAAATGAAATACAGGTAGCTGCAGTGCTAACAGATCACAGTCCTGATCTTAAATGAGAGGAACTAGAAAACTACCGTTGCTTTCAAAAGGGATAAGAATATCCTATCCCTTCTCTCTAAATTCCTTGGTTTATTATTTTCATAGCGGTGTGAACATACTGCTATCTGGGCTATTTCTCTTAAACCTGTTGTGAATAAAAGTTAGTAATGTTTTGCCTATCAGAAACGCTCCTTAGTTTTGCCTGTGTAGCATAGGCTTTGATTTGTAATTTCTGAGTCCTCAGTGAGCTTCTGCTGATCTGCTCTTTGTATCTTGCTTCCAAAGTGCTCTAAATGGTACCAGCAGTACCAGCAGAGATCTGTTTTCTTGCCCCAAGATACATTTCCTGCTTCCACTGTTGTAGTCCAAATGGACTCTGCACCTCGTTACTTAGCTGTTTCCCAACTGTTAGTCCTTAGAACTACTGCCAGCTTTTAATGGAGTTCATATCCAGGCAGAGAAATGTGAGATGCTGAGCATCCTTGCCTCACACTGAAATCAGTAAGAGAAGAGCAGGCTCAGCTGAGGCCATTGAGGCCCAGGTGCATGAAGGTATTTAATTGTCCAGATGTAAACCTCTGATTCCCCATAGATTTCAATGATGAGTAAGCCAAGTAACAAAGAGTCATGGCAGTCAACTTCTGCTCATTTTACTTGCATAAGTAATCTAGCAAAGGCAGTGGCACTGCTTGACTAAATAAGGTGAAGTGTTTGGCCGTAGACTGGTAAGATGTAATTAAACAAACAAACAAGTTGTTTAAATTACGTAGCTAAACTACCTTTGTTCGGTATCTAAATGCCTTACCAATACTTACAAATGCAATTAAACAAATGTGAAATCAAAACCAAGATATACAAATCTAAAATTAGAAAACTAATTAGTGCTGTATTTCCTGGTTCTAAAGGGGAAAAATTTGCCACCAGATTGAGAAAACTATGAAAACTTTCTTATTCAATTAATAAATTATTCAAAGATAATCTTGAAAATTAATGTACTCCCAGCTTATCTTCAAAGACTTGATTCTTTATAATGGTGGTACGGAAGTACATCGGCATTTCTTATGTAACGTTATGCCGATATTTGTATATGTATGCGGTGGTATGTCTAGAGTGGACTGCATGTCACAATCCAGCTTTAAAAGTTTAACTCTAAAGTTAGACATTTACTCCAACCTGCGAATCTAGATTGCCTCATTAGGCAATGAAGAGAAGTAAGGAACTCTAAAATGTCTTTCTTGCCATCTTACGAAAGACGGGATGAACCACGCTTTGAAAGTTCTTTTCTTTCTACCGTCAGTGGAGGGGAGTCTGGTCAGCTTGCCTTCTACCTTTGATGTTTAACTTCTCAACAGCTGATATTTGAAGAGAGAAAAATCACCATTTTCTATGACATTAAATCACTGTTTTTACCAAAGAATTCATACCATTGGATTGAAACAGTAAATTATTAAAACTCTAGGAAATCCCCACCATCATTTCAACATGAGACTTTGGGAAGTTCCATAGAAGATTTAAAGTGGTGTGGGACTGGGTTGTTTTTTGGGGTGGGTTCTGATTTTGGAGGGCTTTTTTTTGGTCAAAGACTGGAAGATCTCTCTGTCAGTTTGTTCAGCCTCTGACTGTAGGAGCTAGAACTCCTGCTTGGATACAGAATCCTTACTGTGACTTCTGAGGAATGCTGGAAGATGGGAAAGTGGGGAAGAATATTTGCTCAAAAATGTTTGTGCGGCTACAAGATGAACAGCACCTTGCAGAATCAATCCCCATAACACCAACCAACTTAATGAGCATTATCCCCGAACCGATCTATTCGTTACTGCTGATCAAAATCTTGTGCTTGCTGTATGTATACTGCCAGACATTCTACTCCCCCAGAGTCGCCCCGTGCTATCATCCTACACTGAAAGTTTACACTTCCTCGGTCTGCTCTAGTTTATATCAAGTGGAGATTATTAAGTTATACACAGGGGAACAGGTGGGTGGAGCAGCTGGCATGAGAAGTGAGCAGCCTGACAACAGAAAAAAATCAGGGTAGATTGCAGTACAAAAATTTTCCTAGGAAATTGCAAATTTCACAATCTGTTCATGGGAACTGATGGTATAGCTCGTGTGCCAGGTAACAAGTCTGGGAGACTCTAGACTTCACTGGAAGCAGACTATTCAAGACCTTCAAAGATCCTGTTAGCTTTGGCTTCAGTTTCTTACACTATATCATGCAATCCTACTCATTCTGGAAAGCGATTCTTTATGAATTTCATCAGTAGATTGAAAAGGTCACAGTGGTTTTTCAGTCTTAATTAACTGACTGACTGATTTACTGTATTTTTTATTACAGACGAAGCTTTAAAGATAGCTCTGTGAACTCTTAAAGTCATGCAGAATTTGAGGGACGTTTCTTTGGTTTCATTCAGTGACATGAAGAAAACATCAGTTTGAACTGGTTCTGTGTCCTGGGTTCGGCTGGGATAGAGTTAATTTTCACTAGAAGCTGGGAGGGGACACAGCCAGGACAGCTGACCTGGACTAGCCAAGGGGATATTCATCACCATGTGACATCATGCTCAGTATATAACTGGGGGAGCTGGCTGGGGAGAGGAGGGATCACGGCTCGGGAACGGGCTGGGCATCGGCTTCTGGGTGGTGAGCAATTGCATTGTGCATCATTCGCTTCGTATATTCTTTTATTGGTAATATTGTTATTATTACTTCTTCTCTCCTTTTGTGGTCCTATTATGCTGTTCTTACCTCAACCCACGAGGTTTTAACTTTTTCTTCTGATTCTCCTCCCCATCCCACCAGGGGGCCGGGGAGGAGTAAGCCAGTGGCTGCGTGGCGTTTAGTTGCTGTCTGGGCTTAAACCACGACATTCTGACAAAAGCCAGTTAAAGACAGCTAGCCAACTGAATAAGCTCTCCCTAATTTGGGTGCAGTGTGGAGGGTGACCTGCTGGAATGAAATGTTACGGATTCAGAAGTACTCAAAATTTAGATTTTAATGAACTGGGATAGCCAAGGAGAATGCCGTGACAGTCAGGACAACCTGAGAAGGCCAAACTGGCAGACTTTCCACAATAAGTAAATGCATAGATGGCTATGAAGGACACAGTAGGTGACAAGATCAGACGTGGCAAGAAAGATAAGCAGCCAGTTAATGTCCAATACCGTGGCAGTTTATCCTGTATCATTTACTAGGGAACCCAGGCTGAAACAGCCTCTTGGTTAGGCCACTGTCTCAGGACACAGCAGAACAATGTCTTACCTCTGTGAGGTGAGTGTTGTCCTGCTGGTTTATCTCTGGTTATCTCCTGTTTTGACTTGAGAAGCTCTTCCCGTGAAAGTTTCATTAAAACACATATATTTCTGCAAAAAGTTGCATTTCTGACAAATCAGCATTTTTTCAAATGAAAAGTGTTTAACCAAGAAGTTTCCAGCCAAGTCTAATTATAGCATCCTCTTTAAATGTTTCAGGGTTTCAGACAGCACTTCAAAAAGAAACACAATGAAACATTTATAATTACTAAAGTCTTTCATATTACTCAAATTACAAGAAACAATTAAATATGTCAGAAATGATATCTTGATAAGCATTTGACATGCCACTGAATAACATTTGGTGGCTTGAGTTTCTAATTTCTCCCCTTTAAACTCAAACTTCCTTCTGGTTCTTATCTGAATTACTGTTGAACACAAGCCAAAGTTCACTCGGACTTCCTTTCTACACAAATTCAATTAAAACGTGTAAACATTTGGAGTCTTTCTTGGAGGGGGGTGGGGAGGGCAGAAATTGTCGGTGGAAAAGATGCATGTAGGCCAAAAGAATAGAGAGCTCCTTTTTATGTGGAGAAAAGAATCAGTAGTAGCTTTTGACATGGACAAAGTGATTTTTTACTAGAGGCAGCAGGTTTCTTGCTTATGATGGAAGACAGTCAGCCAGGTGTGCGTGAAAGCAAGGTAACTCGTGTTTGTACAGTCACAGGGAATAGCGTACTGTTAATGACAGGAGGAGAACGTGCTTAGCTTTTGGAAATATTTTGGCCTATTGTGCAACATGCAGTGAGTGTTGGTTTGAAACCAGAATGTTAGAATGTTTTGTTGTTGTTGACATGCTGCTTCTCATAGGCTTTTGTTGAACAACTTGCAAACTCCTGGTATAATCTAAAAGACCATGGTAAAGTTTACAAGAGCAAAGGGAAGGAGAGAAATATGGTGACAATAATAGAAGAGAGACTATAGGGCGGAAGGCTCAGTCAAAAGTACGGAGGCTCATCTGTGCATTATTTTAAGGCACGCTTAACCTGGTAGCATGGAAATTGTCAATGCAGGTTTGAGACCACTGTGCTGGCAAAAGCTGGATAATACACGCAAAGGCCAACACTTTTTCTGACTCATTGTCTAGAGTCTGGTAAAGCAAGTGACAGCTGGTGGTGTTCTTAATTTCAGCATCAAATCCAAGGAAACCAGCTGAAGCACGTAGCTGAGAAAATTCATTACCCATTAAAAAAGTTCAAAGGGTATGTGAGGGAAGTTAAAAAGACTTTGGCTTTTGAACACTCAGCTCTTTCATAGGAGCTTCAGGAGTTATGTAAACTTGTGTAAGAATGCATACGAGAATATTTCAGCTAAATGACTTTTAAAAACTTGGCTTACACAAGGTATGAATTCCAAGCTAATTGACAAAATCCTTTAGCTGAGATAGACAATGCAAGAAATAACCAAACCCAAACCTCCCAACAATCCCTGCCCCCCCAAACTCCAGTACCAGTAAATGCCTGAAATATATATTTGCCTCTTTTGTATTGTTTAAACATATTGATTGAAAAGCATGTCTGGAAAGTTTCTGCAGCACCCAGTCAGAGATAAGCATTTAAACCATGGGATCCCAACATCCTGGTTAGGGATAGATGTTGATCTGGGGTATACCATGGCAAAAAACAAATCTGCAATGCAGCCCTTTTCTGATCGCACTTGAAAGAGGAGGCTTATTCCATCAAGGCCTAGGAAATGACCCCCCTCTCTTTTATTTTTTTTTCTTTAAATTTTGTTGCTAGTGTTGCTCAAGAGTAGGCAAGGTCTAGAAAAGATCACCTGGGGGCTCTGAGAAATCTGTCTGTTCTTGGGTGCCCAGCTGGAAGACATCTGCAGACTCAACAGGTTGGTGTTGGGACAATCACAATTAAAAGAGTCATTCTGGGCTCTAAAGAAAGCTATCTGTGCTGGAAGTGGCCGGGGAGCAGTACTTTACAGTATCTTGATTTAAAAACAGAAGTGATTTTTGAATGCTTACTGGGCAGCTATTCAGAAAAGCAAGTTGGATATTATTACTCAAATGTCAGATGGATTTATAATGTTGTGTTAGTAAAAAGTGTGTTTTATAATCTGCTTTAAAATATAACTTAACCGGAAAAAAATTAATCTGAATCTAGATATGCATACTTCCGCACGTGTCTAACCTTAATAGAATTGTACAGAAACAGCTGGACCAAGTCTTTGATAGAGGTTTATTCTTAGCTCTTGCAAAGGAGGTTATTGTAGAGTTGCTCACATGGATACAGAAGCAAAGCGGCTTCTGACTGCTATACTGCTGCTCTGCTATACGCTCTTTTAGTACATCATCCTAGGCTTTCACACTTTTTTGCATGTAGGTATCAATTATCGCTGAGACAGACTCCATGAGGATTTGAACCTGTTAGGGACTTCATTTTGAGACCACGTGAAGAGCAGACATTTTTCAGAAAAACAGGGTGATCTTTACAAACAAGGCAGCTTTTGTTTGTTTACTGGAACACAGCATTTCAAGGTGCTTAAATCAGAAGGAAAAGCAAAGCTTATATGCCCATCCATACTGGCAGCATGATAATTCCACACCATTACCAGCTCTTGATGGCTCTTTCACACCGCATCGTATCTATTTGCTACATGTGCCCGAGTAAGCTCCCTATTTCAGTACTAATTAAATCCTTCAGTGTCACCCTTGAGTGGAATTATCCTTACCTTCTTTCACAGTGTAAACAGGGCTTCATTTTCAAGAGTCAGTTCTTCAGTAGAAACACTTCCATGAACTGAGCTTAAGCACGTGCTGCTGATCTGTTTCCCTGGTAGCCCATTTCCACGCAGCACAAATATGAATCTTTTCCTGAATCGTGGCCCTTCCTGTTGTTGGTGAGCATAACAGTTCAATTATTTTAGTGTCCTTTTTTTCTTGTGCTTCCTTTGATCACCTGCTGTATTTTCCAGAAGAGGGTCTGCATTTATTGCAAATTGACCAAGCATTATTAAAACGTAGCTATATTCTCTTATGCTTTACACGTGAGAAACAAACATAGACAGAAGAAGTGTTGTCTGTGGTGACAAAAAANCACCTACAAAAATAGAAATCAGCTTTACATCTAGCCTGACATTATTACATGCTTAAAAGGAAATGACACTGAGCGTCACATGTTCTGTGTCCCTAGAAAAGGCAGGAGCACACTTGCTCTTTAGCAGCTCTGTGTTGAATGTGTGCAACTGTCCTTGATGAATAAAACCCACAGATGCAGATTAATGTAGTCTTTGGTCTTTTTTGGGCCATGATATTGTGGCTGAATTTACTACCCTGTGCATCTTTTAGATATATATTTTGCTTTTTTAGGTT
>VYZV01023915.1:13466-25896 GCA_013401275.1 Pandion haliaetus
GTTTTCTTCTCCCCCCCCCCCCCCCCCCCCCCCCCAATCTGTTCAATTACACTAAAATGAGAAACAGCGTGCTCTTCTTTTGAGCCTTTGGAGTCTCCAAACCATTTGAGAGCTGTTCTTTTAAAGATATGGGAAACCTACCAAAATACCAGATGTTTAATCAATACTCTTAACATTTTGGAAGTCTAGAGTGTGGAAAGGAAATGTCAATTGAATCGCTCTTTTTGAATCGGATCTTTTGATTTTCACAGTCTGCAATGCACAATATTGACAATCAGAAAAAGTTGGCTTAATTTTTAAAAATACAAATCTGTGAGCAAAACCTTCACCATCTCCATACCATAAATGTATTTGCTTAAAAAAACCCAACGCTGTAAACAAACAACATTTTGCAGAGTTTCTTTAGAGATTTTGCCTGCATGTTCTATGATATTAAATACTTGATCTATTCCTTAGACAGACACTTCCTTAGGAAAGAATGTATTTTCAACTTCTGAAGGTAAACAACATGAACTTTTCAGAGTTCTATATCTTTATAGAAATTTACAAAGTATAAGTCCTGACAGCTAATGGTAACTATATATGAAAATATTTTTCAAATTAAGAAATCTTGATTCATATTAATGCATAAACCAGAAATTTTTGTTAATACTGAACTTCAGACTCATTTAATCATTAGTGTTGCATTTTTATGTTGAAGACAAGAGGATTCTATTACACATATTTTAATTTATTATTATAGAGTTTAACTCCAGGACATCCTCTTATGTTTACCAATAGACACCAAATTGCAGTCTCTGACTTCAAATAGGTCAGGAGATGCTTTTTGCTGTTTCAGAGCATGCTTTTTTCAGAAACATCTCTACATCAAGAATTTAATTCAAATGCTTCTCTACTCTCTAAAAACAAGCCCTGTTGTGAGCATATATATTCTGCCTTGTAATACTGAAGCATAATTACTTTAGTAATTTGATAGTTTCTTCTTCCATTGATAGCATGCCAAATGATATCATGATAGATGTGCATGAAGCACAGGAAATATCTTTATTACATCTGCATTTAACCAGTGTGGGAAGTAGAAAATATATTTCTCACTCAACACATCAAAGAAATGTCCAGAAAGTGAGGTAGAAATGAAGGGAACAGGTTTGGTGTGTATCCTTGCTGTGCCTTTTTAAGTTGTTTGCTAATTTTTTTTACTTTCCAATGAATAATCACAGTTTCGAGACATCTCCATAATTACCTTAACAGGATAAAAGCTAGAAATTCTGATACTGGGGTTCTTTACTGGCATCCCCGAAATAACACGTGTTAGCTGTCTCAGATTTCCTGGTTTTATTATAAGCATGTTTGTTAGATACCCTAGAGGCTGAAACAGGTTTAACACAAAAATGTATTACAATTCTTTACTTACATCTATTTATGTTTGCTTTTTTTAATAAAACAAATAAGTTGAGGGTTTTTTTCCCCAGTAAATTCAAGCTAACTTGTGGTTCCTACTTGTGGTGGGTTGACCGTGGCTGGATGCCAAGGGCCCACCAAGCCGCTCTATCACTCCCCCTCCTAAACTGGACAGGGGAGAGAAAATAGGATGAAAGACTCATGGGTCAACATAAGGACAGTGAGAGATCACTCACCAGTTATTGTCACGGGAAAAACAGACTCAGCTTGGGGAAAATTAACTTAATTTATTACCAATCAAATCAGAGTAGGGTAATGAGAAATAAAACCAAATACTAAAACACCTTCCCCCACTCTTCCTTTCTTCCCGGGCTTAATTTCACCCCTGATTTTCTCTACCTCCTCCTCCCCAGCAGCACAGGGGGATGGGCAATGGGGAACGGGGGTCAGTTCATCACAAGTTGTCTCTGCTGCTCCTTCCTCCTCAGGGGCAGGACTCATCACACTCTTGCCCTGCTCCAGTGTGGGGTCCCTCCCACAAGGGACAGTCCTCCATGAACTTCTCCAACATGTGTCCTTCCCATGGGCTGCTGTTCTTCACAAACTGCTCCAGCGTGGGTCCCTTCCACAGGCTGCAGTCCTTCAGGCACAGACTGCTCCAGCGTGGGTCCCCTGCGGGGTTACAAGTCCTGCCAGAAAACCTGCTCCAGCCTGGGCACCTCTCTCCACGGGTCCGCAGGTCCTGCCAGGAGCCTGCTCCAGAGTGGGCTTCCCACGGGGTCACAGCCTCCTTCGGGCATCCACCTGCTCCGGCGTGGGGTCCTCCACGGGCTGCAGGTGGATATCTGCTCCACCGTGGACCTCCATGGGCTGCAGGGGGACTGCATGCCTCACTATGGTCTTCCCCACAGGCTGCAGGGGAATCTCTGCTCTGGCGCTTGAAGCACCTCCTCCCCTTCCTTCTTCACTGGGTGTCTGCAGGATTCTTTCTCTCACATGTTCTCACTCCTCTGTCCAGCTGAAGTTGCGTATTTGTTTTTTCCCCCCTTCTTAAATATGTTCTCCCAGAGGCGCTACCACCATTGTTGATGGGCTCAGCCTTGGCCAGCAGTGGGTCCATCTTGGAGCTGGCTGTCATTGGCTCTATCAGACATAGGGGAAGCTTCTAGCATCTTCTCACAGAAGCCACCCCTGTAGCCCCCCCGCTACCAAAACCTTGCCAATACAAACCCAAAACCCAATACATTACTTTTTATTTTTTGTTTGCTTGTTTGTTTTCTTTAAGAAACAGTCTCTGAAACAGTTTGAAACATTGGCCTAATCCAGGACTAGACTTATTACTACTATACAGATATTAAGGGGATAGGGGTTGGAGGAAGCTAGATTAAAAAAAAATAAAAAAATATATCTATCTAGCTGCCACCTCAGTGCTTAAACTCTATGCCATTTAATTCCTGTCAACTGCTGGCAAATCCCTGTAGGGTCAAAGGTACCCATAATTCTACCACTAAGGCTCTAAAAAAGCCTGCTACTAAGCATGTTAACACTGCCTACACTGTGGTCGCAATGAACAGTCTAACATGTCTACATCTTGCAAGAATTCATGAAATAGATATTCCTCTAATTATTCTGTTTGTAGGCTCTGTTGTGATAGGCATTCTCAGAGCCTACATAAACTTTACAAAAACACAGCCATACACTATTAACTGTACCTGAACAAAACAGTGCCGGGAATACTTTTTCAGAATGTAGGAGACCTAGGGTTTCTAAGTCTCATAATTACTTCTCTATGTCAGAAGATGTAATCTTACAGTCCAAATTACAGGAGATTTCTCAAACTATGAGGATATAGTTTATAAGACATGATTACTTCAATTTCTTATTTCCAGTTTGCATGAAATAATAGGTAAAAGAAAGAACACTCCACAGACTGCTGGTTAGGAAGGTAATACCGGAAGGAAGAGGAAGTACAGGGTTCCAGTTCCTGCTCCTCAAAATATCTGAGTATTTGATATGAAATATTCATGGAAGCAGCAGGTCGAGATTCATCCACCTGCCTCCACACTAATATCCCAATGACCAGATCATAAATTTCCTTCTTGTTTACCTTTTCAGTCCAATGAATATTTAATTATTTTATGGGAACAGAACATATTCCTGCCTTATAAACTGGTACTTAGAACTCTCACATGGGAGACAAAAGTGTCAGAGCCGAACTCCATCAGGAAGAAGTATATGCACCACTGCATCACACACATCTTGTGTTGTTAGTGCCTGTCCAACCAAATGCTCCCCAAAATTAAAAGTTAAATATTCACATCTATTAATGCTGGACTAGGAAAAAAAAAAAAAGAAATAAAGAAATAATGCCATCTCTATAATCCTTTCTCTCTAAAATCCTAACCCATCCATAAAATGAGAAACTTTAGGAAACCACTGCCAAATTAAATGGCAAGAATAAGCTGAGTCACACCCATCTCAGGTAAAATCAGCAGATCTGACAGAAATCAGGAGAAATCACACTCTGAAATTTCAAAATCTCTAAAACATAAACAGGCAACACCACTTGAAAATATATACTTCTTTATATATAATTATCATCAGAAATGTGAGATTTCAGATTCATGAGACACATTATTAGTTTTTATCTGTCAGTCTGACTGAAATCGTTGACGGTAAAGTTTTCACAACCCCAGACTTTGCTCAGGCCCAGCCCTGAAGTTAACCTTTCTTTTGAACAGAAAGATGGGAAATAATCGTTCCCTGACTTATTAAGTGGAAACCATTCACATCACCTGATATCTGCACCTATCTTATCTAAGAGGATCACCCCACCAGCCACCCATTCTGCATTTTTAACTGTAACATGAACCTCTACCATAACTACAGCCCTAGACTTACTTAAAGGTGAAGAACACATTTCTATGTGCAATTAAAAGAGTAAAATACTCAAAAATACTGACAGCTAGCCTCAGTTTATGTCAGATGTCCTGACTGAAATCAGCTAAAATCCATGATCCTCAGTTATGAGGTTGTGAACCTTAGGCTTGATTTTAGAAGTGTGGGTCTATAAATTAAGTAGCAGTATTTTTTGACTCTTGTCCTTGGTTTAACCTTATTAGTTCTCCTTAAAAAAACAAAACAAAGCAAAACAAAATACAACTATCATTATAAATAACCATAACTCTAACCCTAGCCATCTCCAAAGAACAGGAAACCTTGCTGCTTTAATAACAGTGATAGGGTATTTAAACCTACAGGAAACTATATAGGGCTTTGTTTGAAGCAACCCTATTCCCAACCCTTTACTCTATCACCCACCAGCAATTCCAGACATGAGGAACACAAGACTAGAGTGAAATGCAAGAACAGAATCTTGAAACTTACTACAGGCATTAGTTTCAATCTGCTTGCTCACCTTTAAATAGGTGCCAATCCACACCTCTCAACCTCAGCTTGGTGTACCCTAGCCTATATTCTAATCCTAAACATAAAGTGAGGGAACCCACTGCTTCTAGAAAAAGTACTAGCTTCTCTTACAGGACCTTCTGAATTTCACTAAGAATCCTAGTTCTGTACCCTTGCTCTCCTTGTCTAAGATCCTAATCCTAACTGAAACATGTTACTTGAATACAAAATAGGCACCCACAAATGCCTGAAAAATAAACAGAAGTAATACAGGGTATCACTCACCTCACAGCATCTTCCAAAATTCAACTACCGTTACAACTGGAAAACACTTAGGTTCCAGAAGGCTAACTCTAATCTCATCGTTTACCTTAGCATTTCCCAAGAGAATTAATTCTGTCCAGAAGTGCTGTTAGCCACTCCGAGCTTGTGTGAGTGCTTTTGCCTGAAAAGAGCAGGCTGTGCTTTGTAACCCTGAGTTTGCTTAACTTTAGACCTAGTCTGCAATTTAAAAGTTGACGTTCACCACAGCCCAAAGAGGAAAAACGTAATGTTCACATCTATTAATAACTGCTTTCAGTTTCTTGATCAGAACTGCCAAACTACAAGAATTACTTTGGTTCAACAGCCTTTCCCTCCTTGCCCTAGCCTTCCCTAAATACTGTGACCTCTGTGATGTGGGCAACTTAAGAAATGGATTTTCATATCAACTAATAACCACTCACAATTCATGTCTCTGGATGCTGCTGAAATAGTCAATACACACACAGTGGCCACAGTCTTGCTGAGCTCCAATACCATGCTTGACTAAAACAGTTACATGCTCTAGCATGTGAAAAATTAAGGAGTAAAGTTATATCAGTAGATGCAACTACCTCAGTTTTCATTCAAAAATTCAGAAATACTCAGCTCTACCTCCCTGACTCTCCCTAACCCTAATTTTTTTCCCACAATGTAAAGCTTGGAATTCATCACTGCATAGTAATTAAGAATCAGATATGCATATCTGTTGACATCAAGGCCTCAATTTACATCACAGAACCCTTCAAATTACTGCAGTGTCGTGGTTTAACCCCAGCCAGCAACTAAGCACCACACAGCCGCTCACCCACTCCCCCCCCCCACACCCAGTGGGATGGGGGAGAAAATCGGGAAAAGAACTAAAACTCGTGGGTTGAGATAAGAACGGTTTAATAAAACAGAAAAGAAGAAACTAATAATGATAATGATAACGCTAATGAAATGACAACAGTAATAACAAAAGGGTTGGAATATACAAGTGATGCACAATGCAATTGCTCACCACCCGCTGACCGACGCACCCGGAAGCCCTGAGCAGCGATGCCCCCCCAGTTCCTAAAACGTCACATGGTATGGAATACTCCGTTGGCCACTTTGGGTCAGCTGCCCTGACTGTGTTCCCTCCCAGCTTCTTGTGCCCCTGCAGCTTTCTTGCTGGTTGGGCATCAAAGGCTGAAAAACCTTGACTTTAGTCTAAACATTACTTAGCAACAACTGAAAACACCAGTGCGTTATCACCATTCTTCTCATACCTAGCTCAAAACCATAGCACTATACCAGCTACTAGGAAGACAATTAACTCTCTCCCAGCTGAAACCAGGACATACAGTAATTCAGCTCTGTGATCCTTCCACTAACAAAACCAAATTCCATTCTCAAAACACAGCCTAAGCTTCTGCAAAGAAGAGCAGTCCAGGCTACCCAAAATGTTAAAATAAGTTATTTGAATCTTGCCATCTGTACATAGTCATGTTCAGACATTGCTGAAGTGAGTAATGAGCCCATGTTCTGCAGTTCCAAGCTTTCTTAACCGTAATCCTTACTCCCAGTCGCAATACTTAAAAATTTAGTAGGTATATCCCTCTTCTTAATTAGACATTCAAACCCACTCCTATCACCATCAGTGTGACATGCTAGATCCTCTAAAATACAACCCCAGATCCCATCCTCAACTATGAAGGCATGAGAGATGGCTATCTTTGACACTTATACTCAGGAGATGCTGAGTCCTAAAATGTCAGAAGTTCCATTAAAAAGGAAGGCACTGACTTTCATTATTATTTTTAAGGGTATGTTTACCCTGATCTCTTTGTTTCTCATGAAGATAGCCTATTCTGTCCTGTTATCAGTTTGCTTCAAGTATGCTTGACACTTTACATTTGGCTAGAGAACCTGGGATTTTCAAGTCCTTTTGCCAGAAGACTATGAGTTTGCCCAGAAGAAAAGTCATAATTGCTTTTTATAACTAGTTCTAAAGCTGTTTTGGTTAATTGGCATAACTGACGCAATTCTTGTATCATATAAATCTGTCCAACCAACCCCTTCCCAGTGTGCAGTTACTATAGCCAAGTGTAAAGAGGATCAAATACAATATAAAGCAGACTACCAGAATAAGCTGTGTGTTCTGATACCAAAATTCAACGTATTATGACACTACTTGGGCAACCCCAGACAGTCTAATGATCCAAGTCTGGCAGAAATACACAACAGAAACAATCCCACACTGACACTGACATCCCTAAGTTTAAATAGACTAGCTAGACAAAGGATTACAAAAGAAAGCATCATGCAAGATTTACAGATGGAATGTGGAAACAGAAAAAGACTTATTCAAGTTCACGTACTAAGTCAGTGACCAAACCCAAAAGTCAATACATATTTCTTTAGTCTATATTTATAACAGAGATCAAATCTGGTCTGATCCAGAAGATTTAACCTAACAAATCTATTGCCCTTTTTTGTTCAAAGTCAGACTTGTACACTTAGTGAGGCAGTAGCTAACAAGGGAAGTTGGAGTTAAGAGTGCCAAGTTCTCCTTTTAGCTTTGTTGGAAGCCAAATTCTGCTAGCATTGAGCAATGAGAGTTAAGAATTAACACTCCTCAGCTCATACTGGAGTTTGCCTCACCAGAATGCAGAGGAGGAGGTAAGCTATAGTTCCAGTCTCAAAGGGGAAGTTGTAGCTGTTAGCTGCAACTTCATAACCGAAACTAAGTGTGGACATAGGGCTGCACTCCTCTCTTATACCTATGGGAGGCAATAGCTAACAGCATGCCTTTCCCAGATGAGATGTGAATTTACCACTTCAGCAATGAAAAAAAAGAGGTATGCGCACTTGGCTTTGATTTCAGCAGAGAAGTGGCACCTAATGGCTCAGAGGCAATTAAGAGCATCTCTCAAACGTGACTCTTGGCTGCGACTCAGCAGCTGTTCAAAGAGTAGAACAGAGCTGAATGAAGTGGACAAACTTGCCACTCATCATGGGACCTATGCAGGTAAAAGCTATAATGAGCTTTAGTAATCTGAACACATGATAAGTTCGAGTACAAACCCAGGCTCTCTGTTGGGTTTAGCAGAGAACATAAACAAAGCTTAAATCTCAGATCAGTACCTTAACCAAAAGACCAGTTTCCTGTGGCAGCAATACTTTTTTTATAGCACCCTGAGGACCAATCCTCCAAGGAACTCAACATGCCAACTTCATTATAAAATCAATGAATCAAAGGCATTCAGCACCTCACAGGACCTATGATTGGTAAGAAAGCTTTACATTCTCTTCTTGTTATCGTGACAGACAGAACTCTACAAAAATCACAAGAAGAAAACAGACCATCAGTCATTCAGTAATTATATAGCAACTGCAAGGCCATTTAGTTACTGTGGGATAAGCAACGGAATGCTTAATAATTTAACCAATTACCATTCATTATAATAGCCAGGTTGGCATTTGATGATCCACAGGGGTCTCACCTGCCTCTTCACATACCCAACATTTACTGTTGCCATAGTAATGTTGTTCACACCTCTCCAGTTCAACTTCTGTCAGTCTTCAGTGTAAAGAAGAAGTGTAAGAATGGCCTGCTGAAGGCCATTTTTATGGCACTTTCCTATTCTGACAGGTGTACTAGTGCCTTATCCTTGAGTCCAAAATCTGTTTTCAATGTGCTATACTTATGTGACTGATATATTTAAGATATAAATGAGAATGTACAGCTCTGCTGGCTACAAGACCGAAATCTACTGCACTTACACTCTGGTGCATTAAAATGACTGAACAAGAGTGTTCATCATGTTTCGTATTGGCTAACCTAAGCATAATGACAATTTGCCTTTTTTTTTTCTTTTTAATGTCTATAGCCATTACAGTTACATCTGGTGGATAAATATCCTATTGCTGTTCTCCTATAGAAAACAGCAGTTGAATAACATTCAGAAATCTTTGAGTGAATCTATTAAACGTAACACAATATATAAGTGTGGTAGTGTTTTGTTTTGGCTTTTGTGTTGTTGTTGTTTTCCTAATTGTTTTTAGAAACACAGGCACAAAAAAAGGAAACATGAAGTCTGAAACATAGTACTTGTACCCAAATCCACTGAGTCTTTGCGTTGTCTTTGATAGGCTTAATATGACACTTTCACTCAGGAATAGACTTGTGAGAGATACAAATGTTTTAACTATTATAACTTCTTATTCAAAAAGGGAAAGGCTACCTGTCATTCTTTATAATCATATTTACTTTCTCAAATCCAGTTTTGAGTCTCATCCCTTCTGTTGTACTCATTTGAGCCTAAAAAGCCTGAAATCCTGGACAACATTATTTCAGGAAAATTTGTGTCTGGGCACAGACTTAGGTATTCTGTCTCATTTATAGTTCAAGGTCTGTTACAAACCCAAAACTCAGGGCAAACCTGTGAAAAGAATGTATAAAGGCTGAGTTAACCTGGTTCTAACTTTATCAGAGAAGATGATTCAGGGCTTTGATTCAAGCCATGACAAAGGTGTGGTATTGTTTATTTTAATGGGATAATAAAGGAATTCATTATCTCAGTTCACTTTAACATTTTAGGTGAAGTTAAAAGAAAATGAGGTCTGTGAACCTACAGAGAATGAAACGAAAATAAACAAACAGGAAATAAGATCACTAACATGACATGCTAAAGATCATGTTTTACTATAATCTCTAGTTATTCTAAAGAATAACTTTAAAGATTATTCTCTAGACTACAGAGTTGCAAGAGTCAGAAGAGACAATGCAGTTACGTGAACATGCCGAGGTGAAGCAGGACACCTGTGCTTCCTGTAAAGGAACAGCTTCTGAAGGCTAGCAAAAATACCCCATCAACAATCAGAACTACATCTTACATCATTCTTCAGATTTGTGTTACATAGTACAACCATTTTGTGATGTTTTGTCCTCAGGAGCTTTTGTGGACCTTTACTCACAGCATTCTTCTGGCTATTCTGATCCAAATTCTGCTAAATTCAGTTTGCGCAATCCCTCTGGTTTACGTGCATTGCACAGTATCTTACCTACAAAATTTAGAACAGCAGCTAGTATCAGAATACAGTGCTGATACTATGTAAAGCACTAAAACTGGGAAGAAAGGCAGTTTAAAAAGGGAGTAGGGAACATGAAGAGCGATCTGAGAAATAAAAATCTTTAAAATATAGACGAGTGCAGGATCTCTCTCCCACAAACTTATTTTGGCTTAAGAGATGCTAGCAGGTGGCAGATATGTGATTGTGTGGTTGTCAGTCAGACCAGAACTTTTTCTAGAGTTCCTTAAATGAAGCGTCTCTCAGAGGAACCATACAAAGTAATTATGGTAGGTACTTAAGCAAATGGACTGTTAATAACCAGACAGAGGTGATAAGCCTCCCCGGCCAGCTGGAGACCTGCTAGTGCAAAAGAGGAAGGAACTGAGGAGTAGAATCCGTTTTGGTAGGGAAAAGGATTCTGTAAAATATTGGCTGATATTTTGTACAAAAAAAAAAAAACCCAGAATGTCATCAACAAGCAATCTCACTGATGCTGAAATCTGCTGGCTATCTTCAGTCTCCTGCTTCTAAATTGCTGGCTGAAATAATTAACAACCAATTTGTTTCATTGTCCTAGAATAATTGATGGAATGATTTTTTATTTTTTTAAGTTGATGCATGGCATGATTTTCTTTCAAAATTTCCTCTGTTCTCCACAGTATATCCCTGTCTCTGAAGAACTATAATTGGTATCAAAGGATATTTACCCCACACACCTTGTGGTGATTGCTCTAATGGGCCATAAAATTTCAGAAAAGGCTTTGAAATACTATATGTTGAAATACTGTGTGACCTTTCAGTCAGTTTATATATGTACCTATTTTCTGCCCTTCACCTACTTCCTCATTCTTTCTTCATATGTCTCTCACTAAGCATTCAGTATCCCTGCTCAGTTTTGGGTTTTTTTTTAAAAGGTCAGGGTTTAATTCTGCAAGATAATTTGGGGGGAAGGGGAGGCAGTGGTGTTTGTTTGTTTTTTAGTTCCCTGCTTCTTCCCTCCAAGACACACATGTGATTGAGAGAGTGATTACAAAGAAGTGCTCATTACTGTTGCTCAATTCAATCAAATCTGATGCACTAAGTGGTTTCAGAACAGTAACATTTATGCAAATACTCGATGGAAAGACTGTGAAACTTGTGACCTTACTTGGGATTTCCACGCCTACTACTGATCTTAAGTTAATACATTGACAACGTTAGTACACTGCAACATGTAGCCTCATTCATAATTCTTCCCCCTCTACCTTCAGTTTCTGAATACACAGAGGAAAAACTAGATTCAGATATATTATTACATTTTAAAAGTCAAACACTCAAAGATAAAATTGTTCAGTACTGAAATATCTGATTTGTTTAAAAGGAAAGAGTAACAGGAGGTTTTAATGTAAGTAAAATTTTTTTTTAACTGTTGCCTTGTTCTTGAATATGGTTAAACTGTTTTAGCTGATATTCCCAAAAATATTCAGCCTGATGCAGACAATCAGCATGCTGAACTTCAAATCAAGCAGCTAATGTTTTTTCAAAGTTTTAAGCTCCCGAAACATTGCCCCATAACAAAACAAAATTCTGAAGACCTATACACATCAGTACAGCCCTAACTGTATTTCTTCATAGTGTATCCACTAGTAAAATAACAATGCTTGGAATTTACAGATTCTAGAAGCACAGTGTTTTACAAAGGGGGAGTACCTGCAGCTGTCATTTTATACTGTGTCAGACAGCAATGAAGAGCATTTCAGGTAGCTGAAGTATCTGATAAACCTGCGTGTTCCAACTTAACTTTATGCTCCACTTGCAAAGATCCTTCTAAGCATATCCGTAATTTCTTAAACCAGTGTCGTGGTTTCAGGTCAGCTCAGTCGGCAACAAAGCACCACGAAGCCGCTCACTCACCCCCCACCCCCTCGCCTGGCCACGTTGGGATGAGGAGAAAATCCAAAGGCAGGCTCGTGGGTCGAGACAAGGACTGGGAGGGATCACTCCCCACTTATGATCACAGGCAAGAGACAGGCTCAACTTGGGGAAGAAACAAAATCAATTTAATTTACTACCAATCAAAACAAAAACAAAACACAAAGGTATTAGGAAGGGAAACCAAACATCAGAACACCTCCCCCCCCCCCTCCCGCCTTCCTGGCTCAGCTCCATTCCCGGTGCTGTCTACCTCCTCCCCCCGGCTGTGCAGGGGAACAGGGGATGGGGGTTGAGTCAGCTCGCCACACGTCGTCGTTGCTGCTTCTTTCCTCAGGGGGAAGATTCCTCACTCGCCCCCTTCTCCACC
>VYZV01023915.1:25926-41382 GCA_013401275.1 Pandion haliaetus
TTTTACCATGGAGGCACGGCCATCTTCGGGAGCCTCCGCTCCACCATTCACCCCCATGGACTGCAGTGGGACAGCCTGCCTTCTCACCACGGGCTGCAGAGCCACCAGCCTCCTCAGGTGCCCCCTCCTCCCCGTCCTTCTTCACTGACTCCAGTATCGGCAGAGATGTTCCTCTCAGGTTTTTCAACCTCCACACTACGTGTTGCCCTTCTTAAATATGTTCTCCCAGAGGCGTTACCACCGTCACTCCCCACCTAGAGATGGGTCCGACATTTTGGCGCGTCCGACATTTTGGGGCGGCGAATTTACCAGCAGCTTCTTAAAGGGGCCGCCTCTGCAGCCCCCCTCCCCTGCCACCAAGGAAAACCGCGCCACACAAACCCATAACAACCAGCTATAAAGTCTGATGATTATATAAGTTTAGCAGCCTTTATCCTGAAAGATCTTGTATGTTAAAACGCTCAGCTTACAAAACCAAAATAGTGTCAACTACATATAACTGGGTGGAAAGGAAAAATCTCCACTGAACCATGGTTCTGGAGAGTGTCAAGAAGTGGCCTTCCACTTCAACAAGGGATTGCCACATTTTTAGAATTGTTGCTTACAGGTGAGCTAACATAATGCACCCACAAATGACATGGCACTTTGGAGGTGAAAGGATAGATCTTCTGCCCTCACATTAAGTCTAAAATAGGCAAACATCCTTGGAAAGAAACTCTTCCATACATCAAACTGTTGTGATCTGAAGTTGAAGGCCAGAATCTGTCCTTAGCTATCCAAGCGGAAGAGTCAAGATCAGCTTTTAATGGCCTGTGAATGCATGGAATCCCAGACTAAATCATAGGAAAAATAAGGCTTAAAGGGATCTCTGGAGGTCATGTCGAAGCAGAGCTAATTTGGAAGGTTCACAGCCTTTACTGATGTATGGGGTTGTTCTGCGCCAGGTACAGGACATTCTATCTGTCTTTTTCAAGTTGCAGTCAGGTTTTTGTCAGACCATTTCTCCCTCCCAGTAAGGTTCCTTTGAATGGCTGCCTACACCTTCATCATAGCAACCACTCCCCCAAATTTTGGGTCATTTATGAACTCGATGAGAATGCATTCCAGTGTGCTGTGTAGGTCATTGATGAGGATATTAAAAAGTATCAGCCCCAAAGGAAGACCACTCATAACAAGATGCAATTAAGACTGAACTACTGACCACTACCATTTTACCCCAATAGTCCAACCACTTTGTAGTCCACCCATCCAGTCCATGTCTCTCAAATGTGGGTATAAGGATACTGTGCAAAGATGTGAAAAACCCTGCTAAAGTCAAGGTAGATAATGTACACCATTCTTCCAATTTTGTGCAGATTCAATCATCTTCTCACAGAAGGCAATGAGGTTGATCAGATATCACTTGCTCTTGATTAAGTCTGCGCAGACTGTTCCCAACCATCTTCTTGTCTTTCATGTGGTTGGCTTCCATAAAGATTTTTGATGTAATTTTCTTAGGCTGACCAGCCTGTTGTTCCTCAGATACTCTTTCTTGCCTATTTTTGAACATGGGCACAGCATTTGCTTTTCTGCAGACCTTAGGGACTTCCCCCAGTGAACACTACCTTTCCAAGAAGACAGAGGCCTCCTAAATGAGTCAGCCAGCTCCATCAGCACCCTCAGATGCATTCTATCTGGCTCCATAGACTTGAAGGCATTCTTAGTTAAACTCTAACTCAATCTTCCTCTGCCATTGGTAGTACCTTTCTGTGCCAGACTTTGCTACTAGGCCCAGAAACCTGTAAAGCTAGTGAGCAGGTCTTGCTAGTAACGACTGAGAAAAGAAGGTATTTAGTAGCCCACCACAAGTCTACTAGCTCCATTCAGCAGTGGGACAAGAATTTTCTTCGTCTTCATTTTTGTTGCTGATGTACCTGTAGAAGACCTTGAGGTCTCATATCCCCTGCCAGCTTTATCTGCATCCGAGTTGTGGCCTTCCTAATTACATTCTCATGTCTGCAAGCAGGTTTCTCTTTCACAGCCTGTCCTTGCTTCCACCTCTCATACACTTCTTTTTTTACATTTCAACCTGGTCAGGAGTTCACTGTTCAATTACGATGGCCTTCTGCCACACCTGCTCATTTTCTTGTCCACTGAAATAGGTCATTGCTGTGCTTTGAGGTGGTTGCCCTTAACCCAGAATTGACCAGTTTCTCTGCCCTGAAGTGCCGCCTCCCATGGGACCCCATGTTCCAGTTCTTTAAATAAGCTGAAGCACCGTGAAAACCAAGGGGTTTATTCTGCTGCTTACATGCATTGCTTTACTCTGGATCTTAAATTCCACCATTTCCTGGTTACTGCAGCAAAGGCTGGTATTGACTGTCATCTCAACTAGTTCTTCTTTATTCATGAGTAGCAGACCTAGCACGGCACCTCACCTAGTCAGCCTTCCCAGAAGATGTATGAAAAAAATCATCTTGTACATTATTCAATACTTTTGACTTTCTGTCTTACTTTGGAAAGTGTTAAGAAAAAAGCATCTCATTTTTTAAGAAGTTATTTTGTCAAAAAAAGACAGTGCTTGTCTCATGTACCATACTTTTTTCCATTAACATTTTCAACAATATAAACCTCTGAGTTTCCAGGGAAATATTTAATGAAGAAACTTTATTCTTTTTTGTTTTATTTGCATGTTGAGTTGCAAGTGTATTATTTTATGTTTCCCTCAGAGGTTAGTTAAAAACCAGCATCTTGAGTGGTGCTGACAAGCAGCACAGTAATACGCATGCATGTCTCCCTCTTCCCTCAGGATCTTGATCTAAATGAAATTAGAGCTAGAAATTATTTGATGAAATTGATAGGGTATTAGTTGTGAAAAAACCTCTCATATTGTTTTCACAAATCCCAAAGTAGAAGCAAGTAAATAGTACTATATATATACATAGAATGGTCATTGAGGTCTTTTAATGAATTTGCTTGAGCCAAACTTGCATGCCTTAAGTTATATGGTATTCATTCTGTAATGACCGCTAAGAAGACTTGGGCATAAGCAGGCACCCATGAGGAAAAGGATCAGGTTTAAAGGCATCTAAGTAACAATGTTCCAATTCCAAAGATGTTCATTCACATGAAATTCTCCTTTAAGCCCTGATCTTGCAAAGAGCTAAATAGTGTACCTTACTTTAGACCATGCAAGTTTTGTCAGATGATCTGGAATGCTTAAAATTCATGTCCATTACTTTTCAAGGTAAATGTCATTGTCAGCACATTTTTAATCCCATGCTTTTAGTCAGATTTTTGAGACAGAGTTATGATAATAGGAATTTAAAGTGTTGAACTCTGACTCTAATCACACCTTTTCTGTGTCTTTCTCATTTTGCCTTTTCTAGTATATCCTGTGTTCTAACACTTACAGAGAGATATTTTTCAAGAAATATAAGTAATTTATCTCAGATTTTAAATCTCCAAACAACAGATCATAGAAAAAAAGAAAACTGGACAAAAAATTCAGTAAATATTTTTTACTAATGTATATGCACCAAGAATTTGTGGTCTCTCTGTCCTCCTCATATCCCATAGACTTTCTTTCCTTTGAAAGAAGAGACAAACCGAGAAAAGTTTCCAAGAAATCACCATTTTACAAGCTGTTTCCTCAGCTTTTGCAGTGGACTGAAATAACATAGACTTTCCATTACTTTAATGATATTTCTAGAGGTCAGTGCTTCTGACACCGCCTTGGTGAACTATCTATCCATTCTGTGTTTTCAGATGTAAAACCAAGTAGCTGCCTGTGGGAAAACTTACAGTCAGATGTTCTAGAATTGTTCTTCCAGAGTATTTTAGATCACTTTGTAAAGTAAAAGCCTGAAAATGCTAGATAATTTCAGAGGCTCAGCACTGGTCTGCTAATATGCCAGGAAGAATAAGCAATTATGATTTTTATCTAAGCAACATATGCTGTTTGCTGTCCTGTTCTGAACAGCTGTAGGTTAGATGCTGTTAAGATTAGGCCCCTTCTCTCTTCCATATTTCAAAATTCAAATTAAACTAAAATAACAGCACCTGCTGAACAAAAACACTATTTCAAAATGTGTACTTGCACACAATTACTATGAAGAGGCTGGCCACCATTGTTACCAGTCTATTCTTTCTGAATGGAAATGGCAGAGAAGTTTTCGATGCAGCTGCAGCTCTTCAATTGTATAACTAGTGCTGGCCCCAAGCCAACCCTCAAGAACTCAAGTGGCACCAAAAGATACTATATTGATTTGCAATCGAACATAATAGGCCATCAGCTTAATTATTACTGAAGTGACAAGGTTCTGGATATTTCATATTTATATTTCTGAGGCCTGTGAAAGATGAATGTAAATCTTTTAAATGCCTACATTTGCATATCTTCAGAAGGGTTGAGTGCTCTTACTGTATTCATAGCCTGTGAAAGACCTAAAGGACTGGCTATTCAACTCAGGTTGCTAGATCACACAGTCACTTACTTGCATAAGGAAACAAGGCTATAAAACTAAACACATTCCTACAGAAAAATATCACCAGATCTCTTGTAGACACCAAAAAAAATAATGTATGTTGATCACTAATATCATCCTCATGGACTTTTTCCTTCCCCTGCTCCCTTAGGGAAAAGATCGCTTGAGTATAAGAGATTGAATTAGCATCATCTAGCACTGTAAGCATCTCCCAAAATACCTATTGCACTGAATTATTTCTTCCCACTGACTCTCACCATAGCTTTATGACAGAAGGTCTGCAAACAGGACTCAACATTTTGGAGAAGTGTATGTTAGGGGAATGCAGGAACATTTACTGGCTAGGGAGTGAGACCAAGACCCAGGATTTCAATGCTGTCACTAGTCAGCTCTGTCACACTAGGTTGCCAGCTAGCCATCTCCTAATGATATGCTTCTCTTTTTGTTAGGAGTATACAATTTTTGCACTCAGATCCTATAACCCTCACTTAGAATCAGAAAAACAATCATTAAAACAGGTTGTTTTAGTTATATAAAGAACCACTTCTATTTTAATGACTCTAGAGCCAGTTACCATTTCTACACTTGCCCTGTACCTCTCATCTCCCATGCAGGTTCCTCCATAGATAGGTCACATTTCTACTGAGCTCATATATACACCAAGCAGTGGGGTTTTTTCCCATATTCCTAGCTGCTGAATTGCAATTGTCCTCAAAAGTGTTCTCTTTTGCTTACCATTGGCATTTGCTGTAAATTGTTTTTTGCATATTGCATGTGGATTGCTGAAAAAAAAAAAAAAAATTTTGTTTCTCTAGTTCCCAGGGAGATAAATAAGACACACGTGAAAACATAGTTATAAATATGACAACATTCTTTTTGGTTTGGTAGGGTGAGAGAAAAGATTTGTTGCCACGCTTCTCCTGTATCTCCTGTTAGTAACATTATTCCCAAAGAGTTTAGGCTTGTATGTTCAAGTATCAATGCCCTCTGCTGGAGGGAATATGCCTGAATTCCTTGGGATAAGAACCATCTTTTCTAGTGCTATCCATTTGATGACTTTTAATCACTACCTAAAGAGGATGCCTGTTCTGAAACAGATGGCTGACTAACAGGATGTCTCTGTATACCTACTGGATCCTGTAAGACAGTAACTGTTCAACTTCTTTAATATTAAAGAAGTCTAGTACTTTATGTTTTTAACTTCCATCAAAAAAAAAAAAATAAAGTTAGAGGAAGATATTTGCCAAATAGAAGTGGAACAAGTTTGCAGGAAAATGCTTTTCTTCATTTTCCACTGTCATGCTCAACACCCCCCCCGCCCCAAACCAACACCTCCCTACCCCTGCCAAACCACTAAACTCTAACGTGTAAAGTCGAGGTTTTCCAAAACAGCTAATGACTGCATATGCTTTGCTCTTCGGGAGCTCAGTTATGACACTTCAAGACTATTCTGAGAAGCAGATTGGTTTGCACATTTCCACTTAAGAGTGTAAATGTAAATACAAACCAGTTCATAACTGAAATCCCATCAAAAACAAAGGGAAAACTAAAAATAACAGCCAAGAATTCAGCTTTGCCATGAGTAGGTGCTACTAATTCAAAATTCCAGGCTCAATGTCTAATATGGATTTTGGAAAACAGAATGAATTTCAGTCATATTGCTGCACTGTAGAGTTGTTTTCCCTTTATTTCTTCCTTCCCTTTCTAGTTGTCGTGGTTTAACTCCAGCCAGTAACTAAGCATCATGCAGCCGCTTGCTCACTTCCCCCACCCCCCCCCAGTGGGATGGGGGAGAGAATCGCGGAAAAAAAAAGTAAAACTTGTGGGTTGAGATAAAGACAGTTTGGTAGGACAGAAAGGAAGGAAGTAATAATGATAATAATAATAAAATTACAATAATAATAGTAAAAGAATTGGAATATACAAAACAAGCGATGCACAATGCAGTTGCTCACCACTTGCCAACCAATGCCCAGTTAGCTCCTGAGCAGCCCCTGGCCAACTCCCCCCAGTTTATATACTGGGCATGATGTCACATGGTATGGAATATTCCTTTGGCCAGTTTGTGTCAGCTGCCCTGGCTGTGTCCCCTCCCAAATTCTTGTGCCCCTCCAGCATTCTTGCTGGCTGGGCATGAGAAGCTGAAAAATCCTTGACTTAGTCTAAACATTACTTAGCAACAACTGAAAACATCAGTGTGTTACCAACATTCTTCTCATACTAAACCCAAAACATAACACTATACCAGCTACTAGAAAGAAAATTAACTCTCTCCCAACTGAAACCGGGACACTAGTGTACATTGATGCTGTTTGATTACTTCCTTTTAATAGTATTACGGGAAAGGCAGCTCACAACACATTTGCAATCAATGTTATCAAAAGGATTTAAAACAAAGGAAGATGAATTCTCAGATATGATGCAAGCAAACGACATTATATGAACAACTTTGTATTCATGCAAAAATGCTTAAATATAAACATGGCATTACTGTGAGTAAATGTCTAGGAAGAGTGACTCAGATACAGGATTAGTTTGAAAAGTTCAATAGCTTTCCCTTGGAACTTTGTGTCTAGCCCATAGTATAATGTAATAACTTTATGAAGTGAGTGTATGATGTCTGCATCCTGGAAATAGTACTGTGTTTATGTCTCAAAGACCATAGCCATATTGTACATTCATGAAAGAACATAATGAGACCAGAAAGCACCATGATTTAGCTTGTTCTCTGGGTCAGGATTGGAGTGTACTGCTAGAAAAATGTGGGTGGCTTTGTGTTTCACTGCTTATAGATGCAATGGCTTAGGTAGAAATGTACATGTCAAAACATTAATAGAGGATACTGACATAATTTTGCTCACTTATCTTGAAAGTAGAATATAATTTCCCAACCAGAAACATTCAATTTTTCCTGTCCTTTTCCTAACAGTAACAGGATGGTCATGCAAAAATTCAGTTGGATATAATGCTGTGGAATGTGAGATCTTTTGATGATCATTTTTTAGCCATATATATGAAAGACACTAGAAGGGGAGGAAGAACATAGAGAGGTTAGGAGAAAGAGAACACACAAGACACAGATCTATTGAGGAAAAAATGGCTTTTCAAATTTGGAGGCAATGTCCTGCAATTTCATTTGGACAACCACTTGCTTCACTCCTAACAAAGTATTCGAACATTGATGCCAAGAAAGCTGCAAAGAACAGACTTCAGCTGCATCAAAGGGGCAGTCAGACATACTACAACAGGCATCAAGAATGCTCATATGGCATGCTAGCAGTGATCAGCAAGGAATCAATCATTAAAGACTTCTGCTAGTGCAATGCCTGCAAAGTGGCATGGTCTAAAACCAGACTGATAACAAATCCCATGCATTATAGTCGTGTAAAAGGAAGAGAGCTGTATAGCAACCACCTGCACAAGCAATTTTGAAATGAAAGGACGCGAGAATGAAAATTGAGCCATTGTTACTAAGTAGCTGAGAATCCAGCTGAGGTTTTTGTTGTTGTTAACAGTAACAACAAAAGCTCACTTAAAATACAGATGGAAAGTATCCAGAAACCAATGAGAAATTATTGATATTAGTTTTGTATCCTATAGGGCCAAAAGGTATCTGTATAATATGAAATCTAACTGCTTTCTAATTATAGAAGAATAATTCCCTTGAGCAGCACAGAAGAAATACTCCCTCTGTTTAAAACAAAGAAGAAAACAAAAAAAGCACCTTCATATTAGACTTGTCAGTAAATAAGAGGGTACTACTCCTTTAAATAATTCATATCTACACAGTGTGATCACTAAGATATTTAGTTTTTCTCCATTTCTATATAGAGTGATGGATAACAGCTGGTAAAGATGTACAGCTCAGTGCAGAGAAGTACAAATAATGTAATCTGTAATGGAGCTGAGTAGTCTTAGAACATCAAAATACCCCAATCATTATTTTGGTGATTTGGGATTAGAATCTTCAGATTTCAAGCTTGCAATAAGACTTAAAGGTAGGATTTTTCAAGAAATCAAAAGCCGAACATTGAAAAAACAGAAAAATGGTTAATAAAATATTTAAATATTTTTAATATAAAAATAAAAAAAAAGAATGGACCATCTCAAAGAGGTAATACCATCCCCTATCTACTCTAGTTATAGGCTGGGTTCTGAAACAATCCCTTCATATTGCTGAGCAGTTACTCACAGGAGTAATTTCACTAAGTCTGTGTAATTGCTTGAGACAAGGGCTCATGAGTGAACACAAAAGCTTCACAAACTGACTCTAAAATAGCTCAGCAGAAAACCCAAATTACTTTAGAACAAATTCTATATCAAACCAAGCTGCAGCATGAAATTGGGAAGAATAAGTGTCTTCCTGGATCTCTTGATTTTATATTACAAAGGATTTTTTCCTAATGCTTCTTCCATACTGTTTAAAACAAAGACATGTCAGAAGGAGAAAACATTTTAAATTCGGAAATAAAAACATCACTAATTTACATCATATATGCTGTAGAGGTATTTATGAAATTAATTGATCCTTCTTTAAACTAAAATTATATAATGAATATTAATCTTACTGTATTTCTTCTCTGTGATTTGTCTGAAGGTTTACAGGAAAATCATGTAAAATCCTCTTCCCTGTATAAGCACATGCTACATGCAGGAAACAAAATTTGAGTCAGAGTCCTATTCATTCTGGCGGAAGACTCCACACTCTTCTCTCCTGTATTCTCCAGGATTTATTTTCCTGACAGGTCTCCACAAAGCACGGTATGTTGCTTCCCATGGCTACTTCTCAAAAGTTATTGCAAGAAGCACAAATTATGTAACTTCAGGCAGTATTAACTTTCCTGGCTTTTTGAAAGGATAAAATTAATAAACTTTTTGATCTGTTTTTTCCTGGTCTATGCTTATGGGAGGTAGGCTGGGAAGACGGACATGGAAGCATCTAGCATCTTCCCATACACATAGCATTAGTCCGAAACATAGTCCTGGACTCCATTCGTAGCCCTACCACTGACTTTTTTTGAACTACTGTTTCTTTTCCTCTTTTTCTAAGTTGCTTGAGGCACGTGTCCATAAAGCACTTAGCACAGCAGGGACCTACTCGTGACTGAGACTTAAGAGCAACTGGAATGTTAATACTAAAAAGAGGAACAGACCACAGAGGCAAAATCATTGGATAGCAAAAACAGCCAAGCCTAGTATTCACCAATAAAGGAGGGATCGCCTCTGCTTACAGAGGCAAACAGGCTAAGAGATTGTGTATTTCTCAGAATCAAATAGCAAGGTTCGTTGAAGTTTTTTCATTCCCATGAGGTCAGGAAATAAAGGAGTGGTACGTTTACAAAGCTAGCAAACCTTAAAAGAGAAACTTCTGTTATCCTTCATTATTAGAATTAACCTCTGTTTAAATGAGTTAATGAAGTACATAAAATTAGTCATCATGAAATAGGAAAACTAACATACAGTGCTTAATAGTTTCTTTTCTTCCCTTCAGCACCCCAAAACTATTGATCTTAGATTCAGCCCCAAATATTGCTGACAGAAATACAGCTCAAACCAAATCATTGACTAAGAAATACATACCTAGAAGGATAGTAAGCATTGCTTATACTGGTAAAGAAGAGTCTCTAAAATTGGAATAGCTGTAGCCTATATTTTCCTCTGGAGAACAAAGAGGGGTTTTGCCTGTGCAGTTGTAATTAATCTTCAGTCTTCACAGAATCACAGAATGGTTGAGGTTGGAAGGGACCTCTGGAGGTGATCTTGTCCAGACCCCTGCTCAAGCAGGCCCACCTAGAGCAGGCTGCCCAGGACCACATCCAGACAACTTTTTTTTTTATTATCTTCAAGGACAGAGACTCCACAAAATTTCTGGGAAACGTGGATGAGTGCTCAGTGACCCTCACAGCAGAAAAAGAGCTTCCTGATATTCAGATGGAACCTCCTGCATTTCAGTTTGTGCCCATTGCTTCTTGTCCTGCCAATGGGCACCGCTGAAAAGAGCTTGGCTCAATCTTCTTTATACCTTCAGGTATTTATATACATTGATAAGTATATATATACACTTAGAGAAGGCTTACATAAGTATATATAAAAGTATATAAGCCTTCTCTTCTCTAAGCTAAACAATCCCAGTTCTCTCACCTTTTCCTCAGACGAAAGTCATTCCAGTCCCTTAATCATCTTAGTGGCCCTTGGCCATTAAGGAGTAGATCCATTTCTCTCTTGTACTGGAAAGCCCAGAATTGGACATTACTCCTCACCAGTGCCGAGTAGAGGGGAAGAATCACCCCCATTGACCTGCTGGCAACACTCCTCCTAATGCAGCCCAGAATACCATTAGCCTTCTTTGCCACAAGGGCACATTGCTGACTCAAAGCAGGACCAGTGTAGATTAGTTTGCTCACTGCCTGAGCTTATGGTGTCGTACACAGTCATTTATCTTACCTTCTTTCCTTTGTTGAGTGTAAAATCTACCGTGGGCTTGATTTATCTACACTCCATCTCCCTTTATTTTTGTTTTAATTTAAACCTTTGCATGCATGGAAGTTTTATATCTTCATGTATCAAAACAGAATATCCAGCCACATTCTTAGGCCCCATGTTAGGGGTGAGGGCAGTCATAAATCTATAGAATATATTACTCCTTATTTGATGTAAATATGAGTGGATGGAAATGAATACCTTGGATAAGATTCCCCATGATTAGGTATCTTATATAATAACTGTCATCATTGCACAGTGAATAAAAAGAGAGAGCAAATTAAGAGGAGTAATCCTTCCATGAATTTTGTTCCACAGGCTTAAATTACTAAGTTGTAAAGAATTAAAAATTATAGAACATAGTATCAGTGAAAAAAAGTAAAACAACCTTACATTTTCTGATTGTTCATATAGAGCATATTCATTCTGTCCTCAAACTCTGAAGGTTCCGAAACTGATAGCATCTTTCACCAAATGGCCTAAAGAAACAAATGTTATGCATCCACACAGGCCAAATACATGTCTTTGGTATATTGCCCCTTTGGATCAAAGAAAACAATTACATTTTAGTCTGGCTACTGAAGCCCAGACTCATCTCATATGCTGAACTGAATGAAACTGAGAATAAAATTAACTAGCATTATAATATATGGATGTGCACGCAAACAATAGAGGAACTGATTGGATGTCACCTTCCCTGTTCTTTCATCCTCTGTAAACCAGTATCTTCTCAGTGAATGCAGAAAGTCAGAATGTGCAATATATGACATAAGAATGGAAGTTCTTTAACTGCCCTTTCAGGATAAAGTGTAATTTGGCAATAGGAACTAATTTTCCACACTTCTTATCTTTCCTGAGGGACGAAGGGATAACAGATTTCCTTTAACTGCCCTCTCAAGTATTGTACTGAAGACCAAGATTACCACCGAGTCTTTAAAGTATGTACTTAATGTCCTGAGAAATGCATCTACAGGGAGATGATAATAGAGAATTATATGTATACACCTACACACACTTATTTTATATCTGGTTCATAACATTATTAAACTTCATATAAAGCTGGTATCTGAATTATGACCATTGAACAAACAATGGCACATTAGATCTCTTCTACTCCTCATTCAGGCAGATAAAAATATATCTGAGGAGAGCATCTGAAGCAATTCATGCACAGCAGCAGAATTTCCATTTTTTAATAAATACACGCATTTTCTACAAAAGACCAAACATGCAAAATAAACTATTATCATTGTACATCAACTCTGCCTATACTGGGAATCTTCCTTTGAAAATACTATTCTGAATCAAAGATGTCTAAACATTTTTGACATCACACATATATATATCAGCCTTAAATTGAAAAGAAAAAAAAAAGGGGGGAGGGGAAGCTATCAGGTTTCTTTTCATATAGTGAGTATTCCTGTCCATACCAATCCATTACTAAAGTTTTTCAACCCACCTGGAAGTAAAGTCCTGGCTGCACTGACATTTTCTTTTGGATCACAGCTTCCTGAAAATATGCTGATTAAATGGGTTATAAATTTACAGGTTTCTCAATATTCTCAAATGTTTTCCTCAGCTATAATATCACAGAAGGACTCTGCTTTAAGATGTCTTGGAGTAGATGAGGAAGCAAATTGCACTGGGTCTGATGGGGTGAAATATCACATACTGAGCTGGTCCACATATGTGGCTAGGTTTCTCTTAGTGGAAGTAATTACTTAAAACTTAGACAAAGCCAGACTATTTTCTCTACATTAATTAAAATGAACAGGAAAGATATAAAATTAAGTCCAATATGTGCACAAATATTTAGAAAGCAGATGTAGCCTAAAGAAGAGACATGCTGCATATCATATATTCTGTTTCAGATAAAGCATTGTCTTTGTCTTTCTTTTAACCCCAAAATTAGGAACATATAGACTCATTAGAAATATCTTGGAGATGAAGATTCTGTATGTGGAAAGTGTTCTAGTTTTAATGATTTCTACTAATCTGTGAGACTTACTAGTTCAGCTAGTATTCCTCTACAAACCTATCCCCCAAATGAAATAATATGCTAACTTGCAAAAAGTATTTTAAGTGTGAACAGCTTTAAATTTAGTACTTGCAGAAGTCCACAGAAAATGGGGAGCATAAGTCAAACAGCAGCACAGAGTACAAAGGGAAACAAGTAAGTAAGCAAGCAAGCACAAGAACAACATCAAAAAGTAATTTTTTTCATTTTATTTTTGCTTGTCCCTATTCCTAACTTAGCTTTCACATTGTTTTTTAAAGGAGAAGAATACATTTCATATTTGTCATGTGCCCTGTAAACAGATTGCTTGTTACAATGTATTGTGATGGACTGATGTCTAAACAATAAAATTAAAAAGAAAATTAGGTTTGGATGCATCAGGATCTTAGTATTGACAGAATGCCCAACAGAAAACTAAACAAAACCAAATTTTTTCTACCTTCTTCATAACTACCTGTGATAGCTTTAGGTAACTACAGTAACTTTTGGCAGTCCTCCTTTCTTGTTAGAAAAGGTAAAAATAATGCTTTTGGAAAAGTCCATCAGTCTTTTAAGTATTGTACAAAACTTCAGAATATTTTCACTGATGCTGACAAATGTAGAAACTAAAACACAATGGCAAATTGCCAAAATTGACCCCAGCTGACATGGAGAACAGTCAGTGTTAAACTTATAGAGAGATTACAACATAGGTGTATGAATACCTCTTGATCAAAAATCAAGCAAGAAAGGCAAAAGCATTTTCTGGATAACATCCCCCTGATCTTTCAATAAGCAGCATAGAAAAGAGATCATGTATCACTGCCTTTTAATTTCCTCTTCCTCTAGTGCTTTTTTAGCTGTCTTGTAGCTGACGAGCAAAGACCAGGCAGCAACCTTCTAATCGTCTGAATGTCTATTTTTTTTCAGATGTCAAAAATGATCTAAAAATGTCAAGGAAAGAAAAAGAAAAATGGTGCAAGACAATAACAAGTCAAAAAGAATTCTAAACAGCAGTCTGCAATATGAGTCTCTGCAGATGACTGTAACTGGATGAGATATGTAATACAGTAGTAATTGCCTTTGTGAAAGACAAAAAAAATAACACTACATTGTCCACCTACACAGACATACATTTGCAGGCATGAAAAGTTGTATTGACAATTTACAGAACATAATTTAACAAAAATTAAATAACCTTCAAAAAGGATAGATCTCTAAAACAATCTCAAGACAGATGTGAGATGTTAACATACCAGATAGAAGAGAGTAAGCCCTGTTGAATATCATAGACAACTATGGTTTATGGTTTTCACTTTAGTAGCTAGATCCAAATATCTGTTCAGATACTGTAGAGGATACAGTTTTAGCACAATTTAAAATGCAAAGACATAAAACCATTCAAGTACATCTATCAAGGGTGCATGAATTTCTGCTGTTTTGTGAGGGAAATAGAAAATCACGCAAAACATCTAAACAAACAATAAAAACAAACAAACAAAAATCAAACAGCTGGGTTGGACCAGAATCCATGGATTCCATATCCAAACAAGTCTGACAGTTAAAATTACTGGAACTTGATCATCCACTTCATTTTACCCATTTCACACTGATGTACCCACTCACTGCTTTGTATTAATTTAGTGACACTAATAAAATGCCAGTGAAGACAGCAGGAAATAAAGCTGCAGATTTTAAATCTGCAAATCTGAAATTTAATGGGGTTTCTCTTTTGGCTCAGGATGCATCTAATGCCAACAAAGCTGCAAGCTACAACCTCAGAAACAAGTGAACATTTGCCCGAGTCTCACAAACGTGTCCACTAACCTGCGTTTACAATGATCTGATTTAATGATTCCAAGCCAATTACCTCCTAGAGGATGAATTGTTCTCAAGATTTGTTGAGGGATTGTGGTGGGTGACCCTGGCTGGGCACCAGGTGCCCACCAAAGCCATTCTATCACTCCCCACCTCAGCTGGACAGGGGAGAGAAAATAAAACAAAGGGCTCCCGGGTCGAGATAAGGACAGGGAGAGATCACTCAACCAATTACCGTCACAGGCAAAACAGACTCAACTTGGGGAAAATTAACTTAATTTATTGCCAATCAACCAGAGTAGGGTAATGAGAAATGAAACCAAATCTCAAAACACCTTCCCTCCACCCCTCCCTTCTTCCCAGGCACACCTTCACTCCTGGATTCTCTACCTACTCCCCCCCAGCGGGGCAGGGGATGGGGAATGGGGGTTACGATCAGTTCATCACACATCGTTTCTGCCACTTCATCCTCCTCAGGGGCAGGACTCCTCACACTCATCCCCTGCTCCAGCGTGGGGTCCCTCCCATGGCAGACAGTCCTCCACGGACTTCTCCAACATGGGTCCTTCCCACAGGCTGCAGTTCTTCACAAACTGCTCCAGCATGGGTCCCTTCCATGGTGTGCAGTCCTTCAGGAGCAAACTGCTCCAGCATGGGTCCCCTGCGGGGTCACAAGTCCTGCCAGAAAACCTGCTC
>VYZV01023915.1:46353-56369 GCA_013401275.1 Pandion haliaetus
CAAAAACGAGTCGTTTTAAAACCCCATCTTTTCCAAGCCTTATCTAATATAGCTCTCTGGAAAAAAAAAAAAATCACTGGAGCCTGAATGATACATATTGCAGAAGGAATATAGATATAGGCTCTTCCTTCTAGATCTCTCCTGTTCACACATAAATCAAATAGGCATTCATAAAAAAATACAGTACACGTACTTTAGAAAAAGAATGCACAAAACAAACATTATAGACTAAATCACAGAGATATCAAAATTACAAGAAACAGACAGGGACCGAATATTTTTTCTGACTTTTGTGAGGGAAATGTGTCAGTGAGGGAGAAAAAAAAAACAACCCCAGAATTCTAGTTCCAATTAACCTATCAAAACCAGAATTTGGTCTTTATTATACACAATGCTTAGCACTTATGCTGTTTATTGTATCAGGGAAATGTAAAATAACGTACCTACTTAAAGTTGTTAGAAGTATTTTTAATTTTTTTTTAAGTGTGTGAACATATAAAGTCTAGAATAGCTAACAAAATGTGTAATTTGGGAATATTCAGTCTACAAGTCAGCATATGTTAATTGTTGCTTGATTTAAACATATAATATAGTGGACTTTCACTTACAGGCTGCTTGCCTTTATTGGCAGAAATCTTTGACATTTTAAGGAAGAACTCCAGAAGATAAGGTATTAACAGCATCAGCAGAGTTGATGTATGAATACAAGTTTAAAATTTTGATCACTTTTTTGAGCTACAATTGTTTACATGGATAAACTATATTAGAAGAATGCATGAATTAGAAAAATGTAACTTCTAGACCTCCCTCTGTCTCAAAGTGCTACGTGTTCCTAGGTGTATATTCCTCAGCTGGGTAGTTCTACTGGGTAGACACCTGCCTGTATATTCAGAAACTTTCAATAAAGTAAAACAGTTTCTGACTTTACCCTTCAATTAAAATAAGCATTTTAATAATAGATTACAAGTAAAAAGACAGGGAAAATGTACAGAAGAAGATACTTGATAATTGAAAGTGTTATCATGACAAAACAAACTTAAGACAAAAAAACCTACAAAGTTTAGAACACAAAACAATATACCAAGAGAATGGTTTATGTCAACAATTCTGTTTCAAATGCAAATGATCCCTCCCTAAAAATAGTATCATGGTAGTTCTGTACAGTAGACCAGTCCCTTTGAATGTTCATTAGTTTTTGTCCATAACCCCCATTGGTATGGACCCATGGACAACATTGTACTCCCAGATTTCTGAACTCCCAGAAACTCTGATGGGAGGAAAGAATAAGCAGAGTAAAAGATGACAACAAGGCATCTATTTGTGAACTGGTTTATGGTTAGTAATGAATTATATTTGATGAAAAGAACATTTTCCTCTTTTTCTGAGCATATTGATACATTACACATTGGTTTAAAAAAACCCTAGCTCCCACTTCTGCTACTACTTCTGTTAGAAGTTCTGACTCATTTGGTTCAAGCCGAGAGCTTTTTTTATTACTATTATATGACTTTTATATAGAGGGTTTGTGACCTGATGCAGCAATTACCAGATGAGAGAAGACAAAAGACCCCACTCATTAACCTTAATAGGTTTCTAACCAAAATAAAACTGAAAGTCATGTCTAAATTTTTAAAATCATTTGCCAGTATTGTGATGCAGTAATTTTACTGTCTGGCACTTCACTGTATCTGGTTTACAAGCATCATTCCAAAATTATTTCAAAATCTATTTAATCTCAATTGCACAAAAACATGAGGTGAAAGAAAAGGAGGATGTGAAGTAATACATCACCACTGCATATCTCATACTAAACAATACGTAAGCGGCTGAAGACGGTTAAAGAAGTTGAATGGAAGAGTTAACAGAAAACTTAGAATGAGCAACACCTTTGGCCACACAACTTCTACCCGTGCATTGTTTTTTAATGAGCCTATTTATTTTACTCCTTTAATAAAAGGAACAGATAAACAAACACAACATTTATTTAGAATAGAAACACAGTGCAACGTATGCTCTTTATACCTACATTACCTGCAGTTTATACAACTTGACATTAGAAATAAACATTATCTTACTGTAAATTATTTCATAAAGGAATTCTGTTTTGTGAATTCAAATTGTATTTCAGGAAGGCTTGCCTCCAAGCAATTTTTGTTTATTGCAGATTAACCATTTTTGGCTGAAAGGTTTTGTTTGACTATTATGGCATTTTTCTGAATTCCTTGGTTTGGCGCTATGTAAACACAAAGTAATATACAGGTGGTTACTTTGGCACCAGGTACAAGAAAAACATACTAGGAATAAAGCAATAGCACACCCACCAATTTCTTGATTTGGTCATCATTCTCCTAATTAATAGTGGGCAACAGAGATTTAATAACACACAGTATTTTGAAGCACAAAATTGACAGTCTCTAAAAGAAACACCAAACCATTCCAGCCATCCTGAGCAACGAAATAGCCTGAAAAGTATGGCATAAGAAACAACGCATGCCTCATTTCCAACTCCAGACAGGTCTTCCAACCCAAAGCAGTGAAGGATTACTACTACACTCCATACACTGGTAAGTGCCACGCATCCTGACTTAAGAGTTGGCAGAAGATACTAGAGGTTAGAAAATCTTGAGCAAATTAAAAGAAACTTCCAAAGTTAAAACTCTTTAACCTCTACTGCTCTCCCAACAGCTGCCTCTTACAATTTGAGGGAGTTAACAGTGTGAACGCCTTTCTTGTTGATCTGTTTCAGCTTCAAAAAGCTGACACAGAGAGACATGTTTCTCGAAGGAGGACCAAACCCGTCAGATTTGTAGTTCAAACACAGAAATTCCAACAGAAACAAACAGCAAGCCAAGCAGTGAGCATTGGTGTCCTCTGCTCAGTGGCATATCCCAGTGTCACTATTTGAGGAATCTTAGTGTGGATTTAATGACTCTGACTGCAAATTCTATTTTGTTTGAAAGGCTCGTTCTTGCCTTGACATTGTTTTTTACCTTTTGTCTCAGACTAAAGCACCTAGGAGATGCTTTGTAGAGCTGACAATAAAAGTACTGTAAAGTTAAAAATCTAGTTTATCTGAACAATGAACTCATCCGTACCAGGTTGCTGCAGATGTGGCAGAGAAAAAGAATTTCTTTGTCCCTTGGAATATTCTGGAGTAAACCCTTCAGACTGTATGTAATGTTTCTGTCTAGCTTTTCTTGTACATCTCCACGTACGACATTATTTAACTGAGTTTAACTGTAAGAACGAAGGCACAAAATGGGAATCTAAGTGTTGCTTAAGCAATGAATCAGGAAAAGAAGTCACTAGTAAGTGCTATCCCTCCATCAAAGCTATGTGTTCTCTTTGAACCTTTTTGAAATGTTCCAATTCAACAAACTTGCATTTTTGACCATCAAAAGGGACATTTCTTGCAGAAATTTTAAATATCCATGACTCATAATAATAATAACAACAGCAACAACTCCCAACAGCTGGCCAACAACCAACAACTGGCCAACTCCCCCCAGTTTATGATGCATGATGTCACATGGCATGGAATACCCCTTTGGCCAATTTGTGTCAGCTGCCCTGGCTGTGTCCCCTCCCAAATTCTTGTGCCCCTCCAGCCTTCTTGCAGGCTGGGCATGAGAAGCTGAAAAATCCTTGACTTAGTCTAAACATTACTTAGCAACAACTGAAAACATCAGTGTGTTACCAACATTCTTCTCATACCTAGCTCAAAACCATAGCACTATACCAGCTACTAGAAAATCAACTCTCTTGCAGCCAAAAGCAGGACACTAAACTACTGATAGCTGATCTTCACCTGACAATTCATTCTGTTAAGAAATGGAAAATAAACAGCACCAAGATTAGCAGTCTTATCCTGGATTTCTGACTCACAAAGACCTCCTTCCCTATCTCCTCCAAAATCCCACAAGTGATGAAGATTTTCATAGCTTTAAAACAAGATTCCCTTTAACATCTGTCTCAATATATTCCTTATCACTCCATGTATCAACACAGTTAACAGGTTCCTTCTGTATTATTCAATTTAAAAGAATTCAGCAAACAAATTAGAAGTATGTCTGAAATACTCTAATCGTATCACTGGCATATTCTCCCAAACACTGACATCAGTTTTGATACAATACTTTCTATATTAACAAATCCAAATGAGTGAGTTTTAATGAACATTGTGGATTCATCTTGTGGAATCTGCAACAAGAGCATGCACCGAGTTATACTGTCAGTCCTTAAATATAGGTCAGAATTCTTGATATATTCTTAGCCCAGTTTTTCTGTTTCATGCAGAAACCATTGACCTTTTTTTAGTCCTGTCCTGAAACAAATGGTCTGTTTGATACCAACAGATGAAAACCACAAATACTTTAAAAAACAAACAAAAAAGTGGAACATATTGGAAATGTAAATCTGCTGGCACAACACAGAGAATCCTCTCAGTGGAGTTTAATTCATGACTTTATAGGTGCTTTCTGTTAATGCAGACCCTTAAAAATACAGGTTTATTTTCTTTTCAGGAATTTGAACCTATTCTTCCAACCACACAAAATTAATTTTAATTAAGATTTTTTTTTCCTTTTTTTATTAATTTCTTCAACCTGTAGTTTTTCTTTCTCATTCCACTTAGGGTCTTAGTACATAAATCCATTCTAAATGTTTTCACAGCTGCTCAGAAGGTGTTGATTCTTAGTGTCAACTCATTCACTCAACTTAACATAATCATTCCCTTTTAATGAAACAGTTAACAGGATACTGACAACTATCATTTTATTGATGGGGTCCAATAGCTGGGAGAGTGAGAGGTGACAGTGGTGTAATTACCAGGCCTGACATACTTTGTTCACTTTTTCCCACCTTTTTAGGCAGATGAGGTAGTACTGTGCAATGTCAACAATCAAAATGGAAATGCAGGCAGTGTGAAGACCTGGGTGAGTAATTACCAGGGCTGCAGACCTGTGACTATTCCCAGTGTGGCAGGGCTGACAAGGTGCAGATTGTTTTTTACACCCTAGTGTGAATCTGGCTGTCTTGCTGTTGATAGATCCAGGTGGTGATATTAATTAATACACCAGCAGGAGCTAGTTCAGCTCTTGACAATGCATTATCCTTATCTGAAGAGAAAAGAGAAGGCAGCAGTCCGTTGTTGAGAAAAAGTCACTCCTTTTGACTTCTTTCTGTTAAGGTTGAAAAACACAGTACAGCTTGATAAGTAAGAGCTTATCATGAGAGATGGCTTATACTACCAGATCTAGTCTTACTGTATTTCCATCTTTGAAAGTTGGATGTTAGTAGGGCTGCATTATTTAATGAAATCACACTCAGAAATGTCAATTCCACTTAGGGAGTTCATACAAGAAATGTTCAGCTGACTAGTCCTGTACGTAGACATTAAGCTTGTCTCGTTCTGTTTAAATTTTTTGGACCTATGAACTTTACATCATTAGTTTCCTGCCATTTGACCTGCAAATAAATTCCAGTGGAAAATACTGTTATTGAATGGCAATTAACTGTAATGCAACTCAGATTGTGGGTGTAGTTAGCACTCTGTATGTTATCTAAATGTACAGAAACAGCTGTCAATGTTCTAATCACCTATAAACTCTTAGTCATACTATTACTTAGACTGTTTGATATTTTACATTCAAAATTTAAATTTGAATATATATAACAATATATGCCCTGCTTGGATGACTAACTCTTGTAGCAAGACTATTTCTTGTGGGAAAATCTGTAAGTCCAAATCCTATTTTCAATAGTGACTTTACAGCTTTTTAGGTGTCTAGTAAATCAAAGATATTTTATGTTACAGGCACATGCAATCCTCCATCTTTAGCTGAGTAGGTGAAGGGGTATAAACTTGAGTCCTCAGCTACTTAACACACTCTCATGCAAGCTCTGTCCTCTGCTCCAACATTGGCTTACTCTTGGGAACACTCAATAACCAGTTTCAGCCAACATGAGTCAAGTGGTAAAACCTTATTATTTAAGCTATTTAAAACACATCCATTTATTTTTACTTCAGTGGGTTGGTAATGCTGGCAAGATGATGAGGTAATGTTGATGATGAGCCTCAGGAGCATGTTTTAGGTAAAGTTAAAAAGAAAACATAGCTATGATCTTAAATGTATAAGGTTGTTTTTGAAAACAGGTCACTGGCTACTAAGTCATTGGGTACTTCTTGAAAGTTTACAGCTTAGGTAATAACTACTCATATGAGCGTATTTTGCTAATACCATACTTGTAGCCTAAAGTATGGAATTTTAAACTTTTCTTAATCACACCTGAATAATTCTTTTGCATTCAAATTTCTATGTCCAAGTGAAGTAAAGAACTTGAAATGTATGGAAAAAAGTTACTTGAAATATAAAACTTTCAAAATATTACACGTAGATCAATATATACACACCTGAAAATGCATGCCTTAAAATGGTCTTGTGTAAGAATGCACAGAAAACCCTAAAATGCATATACTGAAGTGGTATTATCCAAAACTGATATACAAATTTATTGCTGCTATGTCACACATGCAAAACCAATCTTATTGCAATAACACCCAGTATTAAACTTCATCCCTCAAAATTTTACACTCTATTGGAAGGAAATAATAGTGTTAAAGAAAAGCTAATCCTGTGATCTTTTCACATTTGGCTGCAGATGTTATGCCATTTTCAAGAGAAATATTTGCCTGCCTTCCTTCTTACTCACCCAGTTACTGGGCTAGACACACTGCAGTCTCCCTGAATAAAATAAAATACCCTGTTTAATTGAATGCCTGACACTCAGGATTGAACTGCTGAGACAAGCCTGCACATGCAGTAGTCAGAAGCAATATTAAAAATAGACTCTACCAAATAGCAGAAAAGCAAAATACAACAACAAAAGCTGGTAATCACTACTGAGGACTTCTGATGATGGATATGAAAGCATACCGGAAAAAATGCAAATGAAATCTATGCAGGAATGCAAAGAAAGAAAAATAATTTTACACCTACAGGCTATAATAAGATCTCTGATTGTTGGTATCACACCTGTAGACCTCTGAACTAGTATGGCAGAAATACAGGGGCATGACTCATTTACTGCAATAAACAGCTTGCTGACTGATGAGAAACAAAATAATTTGTACCTTCTTCTGTTTAAAACTTCAGTGAGATGAAAGGCAATTAGGCACGCTTTGCTGTGAGGTGGCAGTGCACTTCCTTATGAGATGTTGAGTGCCCACAGCTTTATGGCTTTCAATGGAAAAACTGCATCTGTATGGTTACTAATGGATATTTCCCTGAAACAAACTTCCTTTGCATCTTGAAACACCTAGAATACAACTACATTTTGTCACTGATTTTACTGACTATAACTTGTTTCCCAAATTAAAGTCTAAAAAGACATGGAGATTAATTTTCTTACACATTAGCAACAAGCTATGTATATTCCCGCTTATATTCCTCACTCTAGTGATACTTTGGGCCTAATTAAATTCTCACATCAGTTTTACAGAGGACTGAGAACAAGTGTAACCTATTTTATAGCCTTCCAGACTTAGCCCTACCCCAGGGTAAATGACAGAACTAGCTGCTTTAATTTCTTGTTATTCAAACTGTTGATATAATAACAACTGTGAAAAGTTTATTAAACATTTCAGATATCAACTTTCCTAGGTGCTACTCGTACACAGTGAGCTATGTTCAGCTATCCTCAGTCATTTCTTGTGCCCTAAGTAAGACTAAGTAAGAGTATGATCATTAGAAAAAGGTAGTATGTGGACTGAGTGCAAGCTTTTGTGTGCAAACAAGACAGAGTGCCAACCACTGCTCCAGAGCTCAGTCAGCATTCTCCTGTCCTGTGCATTCCACAATAAATGTGAAATAATTCAAGCCATGTAAACTTACAGCGAAAGAGGCAGAGCTATTGTATAGCTACCATAAAAATGCCAGGGTGGGACACAAGGATATATACATAGACATTAACTCAGGATACTTAATGTTTTTCAGTCCACAGAAACTCATTCATTTGTCACAACTAAAGAGGTGACAGACTCTAACATACTACATTGTAGGCATAGATCAAACAAGTTTTAAAATAACATACTTGAAACATAGGTTTCTTTCTATGTCTTCATGAGAGCATCCATCTCCAACACCCTATTTGCACTTTTTTTTCACCCCCCTAAAAAGAAAGTATATACGTACCTACTTTAAAACCTACGTTGGCAGTACTTCCAAAGCTACTGTTTCCACGAATTGCATCCCAGAAGTGGGGAACTGCATCTATATGAAGTCTGCCAATTTTGCTTCTGTGGTTTACACCCTTCGTGGTTACTTTCAACTTTCTGGGTTACAAAGTAAAAATCAGTATGAAAAAGACAATATTTATAAAAAGCAATGACTTCCATTTGATTTTGAATACTCATTTTGGGATGATAAGTATGTTTGTCTGCACCAGATGACTTATGGACTTAGCTAATTCTCTTCTGAAACTGGAACAATGCATTTTGCACTTCAGTTAAAATGTGTGCTTGTTTGGACACAGCCAAATCTTTCACTTAGGGGTTCAGCTACAATTTCTCCAAGCCCTAATGCTGATTTCCCCCCCCACACACACACACACACTTGAATCCCAAGTTTCTCAAAGTTTGGGCTTCATCCCATTTGTCAAATTTGCCAATATCTTTAGGATCTTCACAGTCTCTGCAAACTTGGAAAAGCTTAACTTTGGCCAATAATAATATTTTTCAGATGAGAAAAAAAAAAAAAACCAACTAGAATGTGAAGTCAGAGGAGTCATCTAATTCCTAGGTTTCAGAGCAAGCAAACCAGAACCACAAAGAAGAACAAATTTCCAAGTCTGGCTATAATGGAACTATTGTTTTCTTGGGAAAGGCATAATTATATGGCTATAAGCTAGGCAACTCTGCCTACCTGATGTCTGACAAAGATCACAGTCCTAATCGTCAAAATCAGAAATCTCTATTCAGGGGGAAACTACAATGGTTTAGTAATTAAGACATCAATTGGAGACTTTGAATGGAAACACTCCAGTGGTCTTTGAAAGAGATTTAATAGGTCAAGACAGTACCACTTTTATTTCTGAGTATGCCACTGCCCCCTTGTCCTGCTTTTTAAAATTTCAGAATTAAGCCCAGTCAAAGCTATGGCACTGACATTAGAACGGGCAGAATTTAGTTGCCTAAATGCAGTGTTCACCTAGGGGACAAGAAACCCAAACAAAACCAACCCTCTCACAACTGTTTAACTCTGGGAATGCTTCAATTAAAAAAAATTATCTTTCTCTTGTTTTAAAACGCTAGGACACTGCTTCTGTCACCTATACTTTGCTTGTGCATGGTTTGGATCCAGAAACTAGGCCTAACTGAGGATTACAACAGAGCAAGTGTCCTCTGAGGTTCTAATAAACCTGGAAAGGATACCTAGAAAATGTATTTGCTCCTACTACTTTTCTTTTGCAATAGTGATGTGGTTGTGCTCATCTTTTTATGTAAGTAGATGATGGGTCAGATAGATATGGGATGACAAAGACTTTTTCATAGAAAATACAGAAACTGCTCTAGGACTACTAAGCTTTCTTTTGTACTTTGTCTGTCCCAGCAGATTTCTTGTTTTTGCTAGGACAGCATAGAATCACTTCTGTGAGAAGCCTCTTCAACCCAGCTTGGAGCCTGTTAAGTGTGGCACTGTCCTAAGAGACCAAAGACATGGATTGAAGAACCTCAGTCTGTAAAAGTAATTGACCTTAAGTTACATCACTTTCCAGGGCAAGTGCCTGCCCTTATTTTCTTCTCCTGAAAGGAAAGTGTGTGGTATTCACTATGACTAAGAAAAAGTATAGGCACTAACCCTGAAGTTGGCACTCTGTATTAAACGGACAGGTATAACTCATTGCAGTCCCAAATGAGGTATCAAAGCCCTGAAGGAACAGCAAAAGCTTAGACTTCCTAATTTTCTGCTCTGTTTGAAATTTTGAATCTCACTCTTTTTTTTTTTTTTTTTTTTTTT
>VYZV01023916.1:0-12167 GCA_013401275.1 Pandion haliaetus
AACATAGATCTTTGCTAGTTCTTTTCTATGTGAAGTCATTGTCTCTTGCAAGTCAATTTTTGCTTTAAGGCCTGAGAAATATGAATGAGGTCTCAGTGGACCAGAGATCATATCAGCCAGTAAACAAGACAGTGCTATCAGCCCTACTACTGTAGTTTTCTAGGAAACAGCTTTTGCTTGCTTTTCAGAGGCAAATCTATCTTATAAGATCTACTGGGACTTCTTCTCTATTTAACAATCATACTAAGCATGCATACCCTGTGAATAATTAAAACCCACTCAGCTTTATAGATACATTTTTTTTTTTATCGTCAGCATCCATTTTTCTCAGTTTTTCCTTTCTAGTTTATGCCTTCTCTCTACATATGCCTAAGTAATGGCCCTTCTTGGTGCCCACTCTTCCCAGCCCAGACCCTGAGGCTGTAGCACTGGCAGGTCATTCAGAACAAACTTTGATTTGGAAATATGTTTTTAAGGTATGATCCCCCATTTCTATCTAGATTTAAAAATAAAAAAAAAGCTGTTTGACAAAACTAGCTCAACAAGTAAATATTACAAGATTTGTGACAATTAGATTAAGGTTTAGTTACAGTTAGCAATATAAAAGAAACAAAAGGCATAGTATGTACATGTTTAATTAAAAAGTGTGTTAGAGGGTTCAATGTGATATTCTCTTGAGTACCATATAAGCCACAGAGCTTAGCAGTAAAGCATAAAATAAACTCTGGAATTTCAAAGTGCCCAAATTTAAATGTCATTTTTCATTGCATAAGTTCAATGAAAACAATGAAAGGATGTGACTTTTGTTCTAAAGATAGATCAGGCGGATTTGTGGTTTTCTGCAGCTTGTAGATTTGTTACTTGAAGCACAACAGTATCAGCTTGATCCTATGTATGGTGTTATTGCAAGGACCTATTTCAGTCTCTGATTTTCCTATAAAACCACAGAAAATCATTATGTACCAACAGCATGATAGAAAACTAAACCACTCCATGATAATTCATTACTTGTCACAAATTGTGGGAAAAATTCTCTTTCCAGAACATGCTGCTGTGCAGTCTTTTGCATGTTTATGCTTGTGACTCTTTATCTGTGTAAGAGAATGCAGAAATGGAGGGGAGGAAGCACAGCGTGGTCTGTCTTAACATTACAGGATAGAAACTCAGTCCAGAGGTATGAAGATGTATTGTGATAAGATCTAGTTTGCATTTCTATTTCAGCAGGTCTTTAAGTACCTTCAGAAAAAAAAAAAAAAGTTTATGCTATAAAAGCAACATCTTTGTTACCTTTTTTCCTAAAAAAATCAAAACCAAAACAAAACAGGAAAAAAGAAAAAACCTGCTTTAGCCAACCTTTAGTAATCCATCTGTTTTTTTTACCAGAACATAAATAACAGAGTAAAGACCTTAAGGTCTTTGCCTAGACAAAGATCTCTCTTGCCTTCAGTGAAACGTATACATCACAAGGATTTCTCTCTAGAGCACTGCTGACCTCTCATCCTTGCCTTTGGTCATTTAGGATTGCTGCTGCCGAAAGCTTCCTGAAAGAGTTTTCTGCTTTCTGTGGCAATGAGTGGATCAGCGTATCTTTAAATGGAGGAGGGTGGGGACAGCAATAGACTTGCTACATTTTCATGAATAATGAAGAAAAATTAAGTCGGGACAACAAAATATACTTATTATTGATTCCAAATGCTATTACATAAAAGTTGATTTACATGGGGAAGTAGGCCAGTACAGACACTGCAGACAATTTGGAAATAATGTGTTTTGTTATTCCAGAAAGATATATTCTTCCTGGGAGCAGCTCCATTAATCCAGAAATAGGATATTTTATTTGCAAAGACCATACTCAATGCTATCTCAGACCAACCATGCTTCTGGTCAACTTCCCAGCTGAGGACAAAGGCTATAGCCTCAATTTACAGTTGGTAGTTCTGCTTGTTCTGATTTAAAAATGCCATTTTACATCCTTATCTCCACAAAAGACCTCAAAACAGACATTTTGAAAGGATTTATCTTACCTAACTTTGCTTCTGTTTATATTCTATGGAGAAAAGCAGGGACTTTTCTAACCAGGTGAAGTACCTTTAAAGGGAACCTGGAGTGAATAGCTCAGGTGTAACCATTTCTATCAAGACATCTGCATTAGGTCTGATGTATCCTACCGTGTAAATAAGATAGTTACTTAGTTTTCACTGATGAGGCATGACTTTCAACTGGCAACACAGGATTTCACATTCATGTAGGTGTGGCTTAGATAAAAGAGCAGTGGTATTTCTTTATCTCTTATTGAACCACAGGGCTTTAAACTAATACTTCATATCTTTATAATTTCCCAATAGCTTTTGTAGCATTAGGTAACCCTCTCCCATTTTAACCACAGCAATGACTTTTGTGACCTTTGCAATTACAAACAGATCACAAAGAAGGGATGCCTGTACTGAGCAAGTCAGCAGGTAGTCTTCAAGATAACACACTGCATTTTCCAAAGTAAATTACTCCTAGTTCTCACAATGGCTATCTTTGTGTCAATAGTGGCAACTAGAGTGCTATGGATCTAAATGATCTAAATGTCTACTTGCTATTGGCCTGTGCTTGTGCTCCCCGAGCAGAATATGTCAAAACTGAGGCACATGGAGAAAAACTGACTTGCCTGTCTGAGGCTCACAATAGACTAAGTAGAAGTAAACTTAATTTCTGAGTCCCAGTCTTGAATCCTAAGAAGTTAAGCTACCTTTTCTTAAGCACCTGTGTAGTTGACCTGTGTAACATAACTGTGGATGTTATCAGAATACCTTGGGGTCATCTTCCGCAGGTGGAAGAGAAACCCAGTAAACAATCACATTAATGTAAAATTAAAAGTCAGTATCTTTCAGCAGCCAGAGCAATAATCCATCTATTGCCAGAATGGAGACTAAACAATAAAGCATATCAGTAAACAGGAGCCTGGGTTTTATCAAAGAAGTCCTGCCACATTCCTGCTCACCGACAAGCACGGGTTTGTTTCAGAGACCATAGGTACCTGTACTTGTTAAGATCCTATCTTACAAGAATTCATGGCCCACTCCATCTGCAACAAGGCAGGAGGAGTTCTCCAAGAGGACCTGCTGGATGACTCAGTGACCTGCATCACGTGGATAGCATGGTTTGTACAGGCTCTGTTGCCACTTCAAGGCATTTCCCACACCTCCAGGAGCCTCCTGCCCCAGTGTCACCTGTGGGAGGTGGCATACCACAAGGTACATTTAGGCATTAGCTGATGTTTGTCCAGATTTGCAAGTGGAAGAGGTTGAACAGATGCAACCACGTGAAGACATCATTTTATCTCCAGTGCTTCAGGCAAGAGGTGCTAAGGACTGAGTTCTTCACACAGGTAGACAGCACAAGGGGATGGTCTGATATAAGGCCCTTTGCTGTGCTCCTCAAACATACACGCACACTGTGGCCAGGGCTGCAGCATAAACTCTCATATGTCTGAGTTAGTTTTAAATTAACTAGCATTAGTGTGAACAGCAGACTAATGACATTAGCATGAGGACTGGGGAGGTTGCAAATGGCAGCCCCCCAAAATGTGCAAGTTACTCTGCTCTGAGCTCCACAGCGCCAGAATTATGTTGCTACCAGGATGCCAGCTAGCTATTGCAAAGCTGGCTTGAGAATTCCTCTACTTTATGTCTGTTCCTGTAGGGTAGCCAGACCTCAAAAGCAAACTACAATGGAAACGGACCTTCCTTACAGTGGAAATTGTACCTTCCAGTACACAGTCTGCCAGTATAGCTATTCTGAGCAAAAGGGCCCTATTGGACATCTCTACAGTACTCAGCTCTCAGTCCCACAGCTCTAGAGCTTCCCCCCCTTTTCCTTGTGAGAAAAATCAAGCCTGTGTTGGTCTTAAACAATTCAGCACTCACCCCTAGTTCAAAAGCTTTACAGAAGCTAGTTGTTTAGTAGTAGCTTAAAATCCTTCTGTCTGCCTTAGGAATCAGAAATACTGATTGACCAGTCGACATGAAGCTGTAGGGCAGCTATATAGCTCTGATTGTGTGCAACAGCGTGGCAGCAATTCAGTAGGTCAAAAGTTATTCAGAGGAACCAGCCTAGGACATACTTCAAGGACAATAAATGTATTAAAATAATACACTATCTGTTTGGAAATTGATAGCCAAGAGTAGAGCAGATGAATACTAAACATTTCAAAAAGCTGCAAAACCAGTTACACAGTTAATACAACGTGGGTAGATGTTTGCCTGCATACTAGTTCTTTCTAGGCCAAAATCTGGATTAAACCCCTGCTCTGATTAGAGCAGCGTTACATCTACTGCTTTTAATACAGCTCTGTTTTTCTCCATGGTGACTAAGATGGGTGTGGAACAGCTTTATTTCTTAATCAGTGGTATTTTTTTTGGTAGGGTGACATGATTTGAAGTCACAGTTGCCACAGACATCAGTGTTTGATATGCATTGCTTCCTTCTGCATGCCTAGCATGTGCCATGGTAACAAGCCTCTATGCAGGATGACCACAAGTCCCCTTGGATTTAGGAATAAGGTTGAGATTTTTCCAAACTGACTGATTTTTTTTGAAATCTTATGTGGAATTAAAGGCATGTTGGGTGCACAGTTCTTGGCTGGTATTAAGAATTTTAGCTTGGATCCTCAAATACACCAGTGGCTATGTAGTAAAGTAACTCTGAAGGAAAAAAAAGTAAATTCAACCATCATAGGTTGCGCTGAAGCTAACAAACAGCTGAAAATAAAAGAAACACCAAGCTTTTGGAGATAAAATTATATCAAGATTTGGGTTGTTGCATGTACCTTCCTTGGTCTGACTCATGAATTTTAACCTTTGACAACGTGACTGTTTACGGTTGTATGTACCGACACATATCTGTGAGCAGACAACCCGGGCTGTTTATTACATCATGTTATAAGAAACTACATTTTTCATGTTCTAATGTATAAGCTACTCTGACACCCATATGTAGCTGTCTGAAAATAAAACAGCATGATTAAAAATAGAAATCTTCCATGCACATTTGTAAACCTTGCCAAAATAGATCAATTACTATATAAATCCTCAAGGCCTGCTACAATTTTAATCAGAGAAGCGTTAGTTCTAGAATTGGATTATTTGCTTTCTTGGCTACTTTTCTAGTCTCTTTTGAGGAATACTGTCTGGCTGTCATTTGTACACAGACCATCAGGAAAGCTTCATGTCTATAACCAGAAGACTATACCAGCCACGTTATCACCTCAGCGGCTTCCTTCTTCCCTCCAATCTCCTTCTGGCAAGAAGGATTAGATTCTACTTTGTGCCTTTCTTTTTTCCATCTAATGCGTAACGTCTTTAAAGCAGCGATTGTATCCTTTTACGTGCCAGTTCAGCTAACCTACGTAAGCTGCCACAAAAAGTTCCACTACTAAAAACAGGACTCCCCAAAGCAAGCACAGGCCTTAACAACGGCGCATGTACTGCCGTGGCTAATGAGATGGTTTCCTCCAGGACCATCCGCCCAGGTCTCGCATCACCAGCGGCCTGCGAAGCTGCAGGCTTCCTCGGTGGCAGCCCCGAGTGCTGCCTCGAACCCCTTGAGCTGCCTCGTGCCCCCTCGGCGGGGCCCGGAGCGCGGCACCCGCCGCAGCCCCAGGGCTGCTGTTGCTCTTCCCGGCGCGGCCGCCAGAGGGAGGTGCAGAACGCGAAATGCGCGCGGCGCCGGCGACAAGGGGACAAGGGGACAAGGGGACAAGAGGACACACCCGCCTCTGAAAACGGGCATAGCTTCGCTCCTGCGCTCTTGCAGACATTGATTTTTTCAAAAGATGTTTCAAGAATTACCACCCCCAGCCTTGCACTGAGCGCGTTACTCTCAACTCGTGAAACTGAGGGTCTCGCTTACCAGTTTAAAAAACTTCCTCAGGTTTGCTTTGGGGGTTTTACTTTCTTCTCTTCTAGGTTTCACTTCTGCAGCTTCTGGGCTTTTACTCTCACCTTTGTCAGGAGCCACTGCTTCTAAAGACACATCCGCTTTTTCATTGCTTACGATCTCTGCTTCTTCTGATGTGTTCTGGGGTTATTTTGGGTAAATATTAAGAAAGTAGAAAAAACATACAGACTTAATCAGTAAGGTTTGGGGTTTTGTTTGTTTGGTTTGTTTTTAAAGAGGTTACAATCAAAGTGCTTCAGCAGTGCAGTAAGTTTGTACATCAGGAGCAAATGTGGCATGAAAGCATTCTCAGCTTCGCTGTACCTGTACGTGTTTCTTCAGGAATTTGATTCACCCCAGTTCAAAAAAGTATATAGACTGGTGGGATTTTAAGCACTTGTTTAAATTGACAAAATAGCCTTTCTTGAACTACAGTACTGGTTCCCAAACAAAATAATTTAACTTTGATTACAATATAAAAAGGAAATTTAAATGAAGTTACAGACAGTAACATGTGCCCCGAGTAGATGACACTCAGGTAAAACCAGTAAAAATGAGAAAGATCATACCCAGGAGTTTGCACGCAAAAGCAGGCATAGGATTAACTGAAACACACCATGGATGTTATTAATTGTTAAAAAACTCTAGCACCCTTCTTAGTGAAATACAAAAGTGCAACATCCCAGCCAGTGTTCTCAGGCTGGTCACATTCGCAAATCTAGCTCCTCTTCCCAGTTGTGAAGATATAAATGATTTCTTGAGGTACAAGGTAGTTAAGCAGCTTGTCTATTACTTCACCTAATCCCATAGGTCACAGTCACCCTCTTTGATAGTGTTGACCCTCATTTGAGTTCAAGAAAAGCTGCTGGTTACTCAGCAACATTGCCTTTATAGAAGGATTTTGGGTCCCACCGAGCTTTTGTGAGTTACTGGAAAGTTCCTTCTGTTATAACAGTACTTCAACCAGAGGCATGCAGTTGGTAAATTCCTCTGCAATATGGATCCCCATAAGATTTATTGGTTAACCTCCTGCACACCTCATTCCATGGACTTCTCAAGGCTATCCTGGGAATGCTCAATGTATTTAGCTGAACAAGACCTGTGCAGAGCAGAATACATGAGCAGGAGGCACATTTCTGCTGTAGGAGGTGGAGGCACAGCTGGGCAGGAGGCTGAACATGCATTTCCTTAGCTGACTATTCTGCCTTTTATAAATGCCCTGGTCAACAACATTCTTCTGTGCCCTCAAGAACCACTAATTAATTCCCATCCCACTGTAACTGTATAAAGAAGTATCTTCCCTTCTACCATAAAAAGAAGCTGTTATGCTAATAAACCAGGTAATTTGACCTGGAGCAAGGTCTTTATAATTTTGCAGCCTATTGCAGAAAGGTGCAGAACATTGTAAAAGCAGGATAAGCTACACCCTCAGTAGTGTAACTTCAATACTGAATGAAACAGAAGCAGTTACCCTAGGTATGGGCATTTCAACACATGCTGCTGCTTAAAAATACAGCACAGTTACAGCTGAAATGTCTACTATGATTACCATAGGAAACTGCTGCTGTAAATAAATCTCAGAATGATATTTCACAGTTTTTACACATACTTACATGAACTCACATGTAATTTATACTCATATTTATTGTGACCAAATTAATTTTAGCCACATGAACATGAAAACAATTTAAAAGATAATACCAAAGATTCATCCCAGCCCCAGATGCTGACTCTGGGAGTGGTGAAAAATGGCTGCCTCCTCCAGCAGCAGCTTACAGTACTACTGCTCTTCTCTAGTTTTCCAATTGTCTTCAACTTGGTGATTCCCATGTAGTATCTTTAATAGCCTTTGATGGATTTTTTTCCTACAGAAATTTAGCTGAACTTTTTCTGAGTTAATGTAAATTTCTAACATCCAGCAGCATCCTGTAGCAAAGGATTCTACAGCTTAAGTATGCTTTTTTTTTTTAAAAGTACTTTATTTTTGTTTGTCACCAAATAAAATTATTTGATACTTTACTGCTTTTATGTTGAACAATGACTGCTCTTTCCTGTTCACCTTTTATGTTACAGTAATCATTCTGGATGCCGCTGTCATCTTCCTTTCTGCCAACTCCTTTCTGGGCCAAAAAAAAAAAATCCTAATTTATGTAGTTCTTGACACAGAAGCCATTTGATATATTTATGCATTTTTCTCAGTATTATACGTTTTAGTTCTATCATGTTCTTTTTGAGTGGAAGGGGACCCCACATGCAAGATGGGGACTTGCTATGGAGTTCTACAGCAGCATGAGAGATTTCGCTTTGTTCTTTACTCCTATTTTGTGGAAGAAACAAATGTTTTTGGGGTGGGGTAGGGGGAGAAGAATGATGAAAGAATGAATATTCCTTGTCCCCTGCTGCCTGAGATGACTGCAGCACAGCCTGCTTCCCCATGGAATTGTAGATTTAATTTATATTTATGAACATTTTTGAGATAATCAATCTATAATAATTTTCATCTATATTTCTGCCTATTCACACATACATATAATCAATTCACCATCTATTTGCTTGAAGGAAATGATTCATTGCAGGAGTTGAAACAGGGGCTCCATAAAGCAGCAACCTAGCTTCTGGGAGTTCATCATTCAAGATTACAGTTTGGGATCATATTACTGTTACGCTGTTACAGCTGCAACCCAAATGAGTTTTGTCTCTCAAGCTATGTCTATGCAAAGGCATTGGTGTCACTACTGATAACAAATGCATCCTGGGGCGAAATGCCTAACTCCAAAAAGCACTATATTTAAATAAAGGAAAGAGCTAAGCGATAGTCAACTATTCAGAGAGATTGATTCGTTTAAAGTAATCAGTGACTCTGTACATTTCTTGATGGATTCCATAGGAGGCCTTAGGAAATTTTAAATCCTGTTTTAGAATAGCTTATTTTTACTTTTTTTTTTTTTTTATATATCCAATGTCCATATGCAGTTATTTTTTTTTGGTACTATTAGGTATAAAGCTGTTGCAGAAGTTACAGGTTATCGTGTTTGAGATCTTAAGCCTACTATTAAAAGTTTTATGAAAAATTCCTTGCAATCATCTCCAGGAATGATTCTTGTATACCCATCTCCCTCTGTAAGACTGAATTAACTAATGCTTAATATTCTTTTATGATTTCGTAATCTCAAAGATGTCTCTGGAGACCTAGTCCAACCTCCTGCTCAAAGTTGCTGAGGAACTTGTCAAGTTGAGCTTTTAGTATCTCCAAAGCTGGAGTTCCACAACTTCTGTGCAATCAGATCAGGGTATTCAGACATGCTGGGACAAAAGGGAACTCTAGAGACATCACAAAATCCTCTTCTCAAACAAGACTAACCAAGGTGGCAGATTCTTGGAGACTGATTACACACGACCATGATATATTGCACACTTCAGAGGCAGAGAATGCCTATGCATAGTCTCTCAGTAGATGGGAAAACGCCTTGCAGCAAAGAAGGCTGACATACATTTAAGAACAGTTTTTCATTTTTGTTCCTGTTTCCCCTAAGAAACTAGAAGAAAAATTTCCATTTATGCATTCAAGAGAATCACCAAGGTGTTTCTTGCAGGAATGGAAAGTGTAATAGGAAGAGTCTGACAGATGAAATCAATAAATTTTGAATGATGTTACATTAACCTAAACTGTTCTCTAGAGCAATGGGCTCAGTTTCTTTACTTCACCTGGGAGAAAACCAAAAGTTATATCAAGTTTTATCAAGTTTTGTGGCTAGTTTTGGGAAAAAAACTACAATTTGTATAGAATAATAATTTGCAAACAGCCCAGCTCTATCAGCTTCATGATGCTTTGATGCTTAAATGCTCTCATAAAAGTTATCTCCTTATACCTATAAATTGCATCAACTGAGGCTGCTGGATTCATGGGTCCAAATTCTGCCTCTGGCTTCCTTAGACACAAATTGTAATAAATTCGACCTAAGTCAGCAGCTATTTTCGTTATGCACCACGGAGACAGAAGTGCTGTTGGGTTATTTATTTTTCTTTTTTTAAAGGCACTCTGTCAAGCTTAGAAAACATTTCAAGATACTTCAAATAAATGTAAGATGAGCACCATCCTTTGTTCTTCCTATTACAGAACTACCTTTGTTTTCTTTTTCAAGATATTATTTTATGTCTGCAAGTTGTGTTTTATAAGAGTATTTTACTAGACTCTTTATTTCACTATGTTTGGGACGCATTCTTCCATCTCTTAAATTTTGTTTTAGTAATAAGCTTACTTAAAACAGTTGTGGTGGAAAGTTTGTGTCTACTCATTGAGTTGTCTTCTAGTTCTTACAAACCCTCCTGTTGTTTTGGGGAACTACTACTACACCATTTTCTAAGTTCCTGACCACACAAATTGTTGCTTTATGAGAGTATAACTTATTCTGTGACCTGGGTAACTTTGATAGTAGTTTTCCTTTTGCTTGCTGCATCTTTCCTCAAAATTGGGGTAAACACTGTACGCTGCTTTGATGTTGTGCTAGAGTCTGAACTGGCACTCTCCATTGCATTTCATTAGACTCAAGGAACAGGTTTTCTGTTTTTCCTGGGTCATACCTTCTTTATGAAGCAGCTTTTCTTTTATCTTAACAATATATATGAAAGATGACCTTTTGCTCAAGAAATTTCCACTTAAAAGCAGTCATGCTTAAGATCTGTTCCTGCCGCTCACTCACAGGCTCATGGGCAGGAAGCAGGGAGGATTAGAGAGACTTTAATCCACCTTCCTGCCCTCCTTTGTCAATGCAAAGATGACAGAGGTTGCTGCAGTGAAGGTAGCTCAGCTTTAGCCACCAACATGCTCTCGGACCTGCACCCTGAAGCCCCCTGTGACCTGCAGCTGCTGCCTGAAGGTGCCACACAACACATCTTAAGCTATAACAGCTCAGACTATGAACCAATTAGTACTAACCACTGTCAGTTTATGGTTAAACCACACTGGGCTGTAAACAGCCCAGGAGTGTGGTTCTGACTCACAAATCCCATTGGTTTTATTTGCTGCATTAAGGAGGTGAAGGCCCCTCCCTGCTGTAAGGACAGCAGCTATACCTGTAGTCAGGTTGTGAAATGGCCCCCAGAAGCCCATTGCTTATTGCCCTCCTCATTCCCTCAGGCAGGGGGAACTCTCATTCCAGTTCCTTCATCTGTTTACCCAGCAAAAAATGGCCAGAATCTTCTTCTCTCCTGCCTGATAGGTGCTATATTCCAGGATGGGAGCAGGTACATTACTGCAGGAACTCGGTAAGTCCTGGGTAACTTTATCTTGCATGCTCCACCCAAATATTTACCTTTGCTTTCCTATGGCAGAGTATGGTTGCAGGCTCAGCAATAAAAGGTGCTGTTTTGCTTCACTTAATATCTAACCAGTTCGCTGTTTGTATTATAGTGCATAAATAAACCTCAGTAAAAAGGGCATGATTTTTCTGCATTTGTATGGCAACAGAATTGCAACAGCTTAAAATTCTAGTTTTTAAAATATATATCTGCTTTTAAAGATAACTCACAGAGCAGTCTAAATAGTCCCTCAACTTTCCTCCATCATTTACCAGCATGCTTTGGTCAGATATAAATGAAGCATCATGTTTCTATGCCCTGATCAGATATCTACAAGGTCTTGAAACCAGGTTTCCAACATAAGTATGTGGAATTACGAACTGTAATTTTCTATTACTATTCCTTAGTATTTGCAAAAAAAAAAAAAAAAAAAAAAGTGCTAGCATGACAAACATTTGAGTTACAGTTTTGAAAATTCTTGTGCAGACTGATCAGGAAATGGGGCAAATACAGTCAAAGTGGTTTCCTTCTGAGGAGTTGAATAAGGATTTTTTTCCCCCCTTTTTCTTTTACATATTTATTCATCTGTAGTCAGAGCAGCAGCATTAACTGCAATGTGTTGACAGGCACTTCATTAACTTTACTCTGAAGTGAAAGCTCATCAGAAGATAGATATTTAAGAGACTGCCTGGAAAGAGGGAAGCTAGATCTTAATCCTGGTTCTATTGAGTATTGTGGTTGCTATTTGTTAGTTCAAAAGAAAAACTACACAAGTCTCTGAATTACACACCTATTTGGAAGATTTGCTAGCTCCAATTCTCTATCCTAGCAAAAGGGCAATACATTAAATGTGTCAGAAAGAAAGATAAAATCACTGCAGAAAAAAAAAAAAAAGACAGAATCTTCAAACCAAGCTGAGTTTGAGGCTAACCTGTAGTCTAAGG